>RJWM01007321.1:0-78655 GCA_004363535.1 Dasyprocta punctata
AAAAAAAAAAAAAAAAAAAAAAAAAAAAAAAAAAAAAAAAAAAAAAAAAAAAAAAAAAAAAAAAAAAAAAAAAAAAAAAAAAAAAAAAAAAAAAAAAAAAAAAAAAAAAAAAAAAAAAAAAAAAAAAAAAAAAAAAAAAAAAAAAAAAAAAAAAAAAAAAAAAAAAAAAAAAAAAAAAGAAAAAGAAAAAAAGAAAAAAACAATGCAGTGAAAATAAATGCAAGTGGCTAATAAATCTAACAGAGTTCCTATATACCAGTAACGGAAAGGGTGGACTCAGAAAAAAAAACAAAAAAAGTAGGTACAGATTTACTTAGTGGTAGAGTGCACACACAAGGCCCTGGGTGCTATCCTCATACCACCATAAATAAATACATAAATATATAAATGCAATAAATAGATCAGGTCAACAAACACAAGTCAAACAAAGTATGGCAGAGGAAGGAAAGAAATGAATAAAGCAGATGGAAGAAGCAGGAAAACAGACATACCCAAGTATTTCTGCCTTTTTTATGAGCATCTAGTGCTGCCAAGCTGAAGGAGGAGAAAAGTGCTGTTTATCACAGTTGGCAAGAGCACAGCCTGGTACACTTTTTTTTCCTTTTTTTTCATACTGGGGATCAAACTCTACCTTGTGCTTGCCAAGCAAGCACTTGTGCCACTGAGCTAAACTTCCAGCCCCATAGCCTGGTATACTTCAGTAAAAAGAAAATTTGCTACAATCAGAATTTTACTATGTATACTATACTTCTGAGAAATGTGGTTTATAAAAATGTTAACACTACTGTACTACAATATGAACAAGATTGTAGTTCTCATTTATAGCAGCAAAAAACAAAAGTGGACATACACCATAAGAGATAGTTAGCTGCTCTCATAAATTTCTACAGGAATAAAGAAAAGGGAATACTACAAATGAAACATCATTGAAAATACTATCTTCTTACCAGCTAAGAATTTCATGATAAAATCTAGCCTGCACTTGTCGGATTTTCTAAATGATTTTTGGCACCGCTGACATTATGGATGAGATAATTCACTGTTGTGTAGGGCAGGACTCTGCATTATGGGATTTTTAGTACTATCCCAAAAATGTCTCTAGATATTGATAAATGTCCATTATGATGCAAAACTGGCTCCAGTTGAAAACTACTGCTTTTACAAGGAAATAGCAAAGGAATTAATTACATAATATGCATCTGTTACATAAAATTATCATTTCAATTACATACATCATCTCCTAAACTGATCCTCTTGCCCACAGAATTTCCAGCCAAACTTCAAATAGCAAAATCATTTACTTCTAATTCTACTTCTCAAATACTTTTGATCCAATTAATACTAGCGCTAATAATTTATTTTCACAAATATTTCTCAAATTTGTTCTTTAGGACCACATGTCTGCAGTATTGAATCTGGTACCACCTGGCTTTCAATCTCTAGTTCAACAAACCATGTTCTACCTCTGTCCACAAGGCTTTACAACAGTATCTCATTTACCTGGTAAGATATATCACGCTTTATACAAAAACACTCCACTGCACATACTTCTTTGCAATGTGATCCCAACTTACCTTTCAAGACACATCTTTTCCTTGCTATTCCCAAATACAGACTGTTTTCTATGTGCATGGCTATGGCTCATGAAATTTCTATGTACTATTCAAATGCCACTACCCTCACGAAAATTATGCTTTAATTTTATTACAGGGACATTTTATTAATAACACAAGGGAACCAAGATTTAATAACACAAGAACCACAAAGGCCAGGCTCAACACTGTATAATCAAAGATTCTTGGATTCATTTCCACAACAATTTACTGAGCCTGAGAGTCAAAGATCACAGATTTGTTTCCTCTGTTAACTGGCAACAGAATATAGGGCAGGTAAGTTAACATACTTCCATGATCCCCCAGGAGAACCCTAACAATCACACCAGGTCAAAAGCCTCTAACTCATCAGTCACCCAGAAATTGGCAAAGTAAATAAGATACAGACTCTGCTGCCACACACTGAGTTTAAAGCCAGGCGTTGCCACTACATGGCCTCAAGTGAATCTAACTTTTCCCTGAACCTAGTTTCCTCACCTGTAAAATAATAACAGTAACTACTAATCAAGATGCTTGGTGAATTCAATGAGTTAATCTATATAAAATACTCAGAGAAGCATCAAGCATGTGTTTAATTTTCACACCACCAACAGAATATAAACAGAATATAAACCATAACATTACACCCCTGGCCCCACAAAGACTCATGTTAATCCTTTATACAAAAGATATTTAGTCCATTTCCAAGAGTTGTCACAGTCCTAACAGTTTCAGCATTGCTGAAAAGTCCAAGTCCCAAATCGCCTCCGAGATCTATGGCAAACGCTTAACTGTAACCCTCTGTACAAAAGAAAACAAGGTTAAACACTTCCAACATGTACAGGCATAAGATAAACATTATCATTCCAAAAGTTACAAATGGGAATACAAAGCATTGGAATGAAAGCAAGTCCAAAATCCAGCAGGGCAAACATTAAGTCCTATAGTTGCAGATTCAGCATCTGAAACAATGGGAAATTGTGAGCTCCAAAAGGTTTGAGTGATTCCACCCCTGCAGCACTTTCAAGGGCTCCAGTTCCTACAGCTTCTCTCTTAAGTCCATTTTGCTCGGTTTTTGCAGTTTTCCTTGGATGAGCCATGTTCCTGGCTTTTTTAAACTTCTGGATTCTCCACTGCACTTTTGGCTTCACCCTTATATCTTTACATATTGCCCTCTCAGGGGCACATTGCTTGGCCTCCCAGGCCTTCTGAAGTCAGGGTGGAAGCTGCCTTAACCTCAGAATTCCTGCATTTTCCTTGCACCTAAAACCAGCACTGTGTGGATGCCACCAAGATCCACTGCCAGCTGGAGCAGTAGCCAGGCTTTCCACTCTCTTGACTGTAGGAATCAAGTACCTGGATTGTTGAGTTCCCTGAACCTGATTGTGAGGAACAGGCGCTCTATGTCACCACCACTCTGGAATCTGGTATGGCCGCCACCATTTTGGAAACTCCTATGGCCTCTGTCACCACTCTGGAACACAGCATTCTGTGGCTTTCTCCTCTAAGCAAATTCTTTCACTTTTGCAGTTTTGAGACTGCAAAGTGTGGGGACCTGCTGCCTCTTCCTGTGATGCCCACAGGCCATCTTTTGTATTTCTTTGTTCCTCCTCAGCAATTGAGGTCTCAGCTCTATCTTTATAGTGCACAGCTTTCTGGCCAACTCACAACGTTTTAAATCCTACTGCTGGGTTCTTTGCTCTTCATTCACAACATATATCTGGTTAAAAGCCCCCAACAATAGCCATGCCACCACCTCAACATCTGACTGCCTTGAAATTTCCTCTGCCAGATTAATCAGTCCATTGCCTTTAATCTCAGTCTCATGCAAAGTCTCTGGACACAAGCAAAATGCAGACAAACTTTCTGCCAAGCTGTAACACACATCATGTGGAGTCCAGCAACCAATGCAGTCCTTCCTCCCAGCAGAAACCTCCCAAGCCTGGTCTTTACCAACAGGCTTTTTTTCAGCCTTCTGGTCTTCTGAGCTCTGACCAGAATCTCCCA
This sequence comes from Dasyprocta punctata, assembly GCA_004363535.1. Lineage (NCBI taxonomy): Eukaryota > Metazoa > Chordata > Mammalia > Rodentia > Dasyproctidae > Dasyprocta > Dasyprocta punctata. The sequence continues at coordinate 3,600 of RJWM01007321.1, forward strand.
TACATAACAGACTAAGCTGTTCCAGCTTGGAACCAGCACCACTCTTTCAGTTGACATCTCCATACCTTTTCAAACTCTTCCCATAAGCCATTTCCAAAGGCTCTTGAACCACATGGTCAGGTATAGTCACACTGAAGACCCCACTCCTCTGGTACCAAATTCTGTCTTAGTTACTTTTTTCTTGTTGCTGAGACAAAACACCTGATGCCCAAATTTAAGGAAGGAAAGGTTTATTTCTTACAGTTCTTAAGGTTTCAGTCCATACTCGGCTGGCTCCAAGGCAGTGTGGCGTGGCGGGGGAGCAGTTGTTCATGGCAGCTGTAAAACAGCCAGCACGAACCAGCGAGAGAGGCAAGACATGCCTTCTTCCTGCCCTTACACTGTATGCCAGCTCCATCCCTGGGTGGGTGCTGCACTCACACCACCAATCCCAGTGCCAGACAACAAACCAATCATGAACACTAGACTCAGCTGCATCCATGCCATGATTACATGAGATTTGATGGGGCCACAGGAATATAAGCCATAACAGTAATTATAAGGATTTACCTAAAATAAGAACAAAGGAGGGAAGAAAGGTAGTATCAAAAAGGTAACATAAGAGCTAGGGGGTGTGGCTCAATGGTAGAACACTTGCCTGCAGAGTGCAGGAGCCCTGGATTTCATCCCTTCTTAGCGGGGCGGGGGGAGGGATTTAAAAGGTGTTAAAAAATAAAATCTGGTATTCTGCTACTTGAATGAATGTCAGAGGTAAGAACAGTCCACAGAATTTCTGCCCAGGAAGGAAGGGTAGATAGTGGTGCCATTAAAAAGTATAAAAATGCAAAATACCTTGCAGGGAACTAAGTTTTGTTGGTCAGGATCTTGCTTCTTACATAGCCTTTTCACTCACTACAAAATTATAGCAAGCCATAGAACTCTACTTTTATTTTATGAAACACTATCTCAAGTCTGCATAGTTTTTCAAGTTAAACTGTAATATATTCTTGCACAGAGGACACAAAGATAAGTAATACTTTCAAGGTAGTATTCTCAGAGATGTAATTAAAATCAAGATAAGACATGAAAAACAATAAAGACAGGGAAATTAAGAGAATTTTACAGGAGACCATAGGAAATGAAACAAGCATGAGAGAAAATACATTAATAGAACACAGTTATGATTTAAATGTCGGGAATGTTTAAAAACCAATAGTAACTTAAAGACTGCTAAGACTCTAATCCAGGTGCTGTTAATGAATATAGATACATTCACTGAGGATCTCCGATTCCTTTAGGACATATGGAATAAATCCACAGGGGGGAAAAAAAATCACATTTACAGAAGATATGTGAAAGCCACTGAAACTCTTGAAGCAACTCAGATCTAGACAGCTTGTAGAAAATGGAGAAAAGACAACCAACAAACAATATTCAATAAAGAAGGAAGTAGAAAATAATATTTCCCCCCACATGAAGTCCTTGCATGGAATTAAGATTCATACACCATGCAATTTGAGGCCATATTTTTAGAGGTGATTTGAGCCAGTCCATCATTTCACAGATGAAATTTTAAGCAAACTTCTAAGATCAGATAGCTAATGGAACTTTTGCTCTTGTTTTCTCCCAAGGTGCTTCCAGGGTATCCCCTCCTTTCCACGTCCCTGTGTCTTCTGGCTGTACCTCCTCAGGTCATTGGGAAGTAGTGCTCCCAAGGTGACTAAGCCAAATTAACTGCATGCAAAACACTGCTCATCAAATAAAGGAGAAAATGAAAATGCTTTGTCCAGATCAGTTTAGTCCAGATCAGTTTAGTGAAGTTACTCATAATAGATATCTACTCAGATACATCTAAGAGTTATCGCTAAAATTAGTTATTTTAATTAGATGTTTGCATTTCAAAATCTCCTAAGAATATACTGGACATGGTTATAGTTTAACAGATCATTATCTGCTTAAAAAGGAAAAATTTCTGTTTAATAGAATTTTAATTTCCACTGGGAAACTAAAAAGCTAAGCTATTCTTCCTCTAATAATAAACACCTGGGCACTGTCTTCTGCTTACGCTGATCTTTAAGAGGTGAGAGAGCATATATCACAGCATATGTAACCATTACAAATTGCTAAAATTACTAGTTCCAGACCAAAGTGAAATGCCTTGAATATCAAGACCTCTGATGTTTATCTTCATGTACTGTTTTCTCTATATTATAAAATATTACAGTATTGCCTTCCCTCTCCAATCAACCTGAACTCTAGAACACTGTATTTTTATGTTTTTCCCTAACACCTAGTCCAGTACCTGATACATGCAGGCATTCAAATATTTAATAAAATTATGTAACTATATATAGAAAAAAGTAACATATTTCCTAATTTAGTGATACTCATCTTGGCAGAAACAGGTAGATCAAAAAGAATAAGGACATCATTACTCATGCTCCTTTGAAAACTACTATCACTGAGAGGCACTGATGTTGACAAGTATTATATCTCTTAGGTGTCATAGGACAGGAAAAAAAAGATTGAGAACTATGACTGCCATGAAACCGATTTTAAAGATGAAAAGGTGAAGTTTGTAAATTAAACCATCTCCATGCCAGTTTAACATTCTTCGCAAGTTATAAACACATACTCTTTGTTGATTGGTTTCAGATTCATAATTAAAAGATATCTGAAGACCTGCCTCAAGGTAGCAAACTATTTGAGATGACTTCTTGCTTTGTTTTGGCTTTTTTGGTGCCAGGAATCCAACTTGACCTTGTGCTTGCCAGGCAGGCACTGTACCACTAAGCTATATCCCCGGCCCCTTCAAATGACCTTTTATCTTATTTTTAAAAATAATTACTTCACCTATTCAGTGCAAATGTCTCTTTTCCACATTCCCGTACTTAATCTCTAAATTAATCAAGTGCAAACTGTTTGAACATCATAATACTACCATCAACATAATATAGAGTACTGGTACATAATGAAACCTTCTGTCTAGGAAATAACTTCTTAAACTCAAAGGAAAAAAAAGATTTTTTTTCCTTCACATAAAATTCACAACTAAATGAAACACTACAAGATTACAAGGGATAATTTTAAAAAATAAACTTGTGGCATCAAGCTATTTCAAATTTGAATAGAGGCTGGGAGCAGAGCTCACTGATAGAGCCTTTGACCAACATTCATGAAGCCCTGGGCTTCCCTAAAAAAAGGGAAGACCAAAAGGAGAAAAAAGTTCAATTTAAACAGTATATATAAAGATGTGAAAATAGTAATAAAGAATACTAGTTTTTGCTTTAAATTAAAAATGCTTTCCTAATTTTTAATCAATGCTATGAAAGTATTCTTTCAATCAAGTTGGAATCCAAAAATTGATTTTGTATTTTAAAATGTGTGTATCTGAGTGTATACACATATTCATACTCATACATATATGTGCATTTAATGAAAAGGAAAATACAGAATATAAAATCATACATACAATGTAATCTTAACATAAAGGATAAAAATCTGGAAGAAAGTATGCCAAAAAAAACTGTTTCAGTAAGAAAAATCATGAATTTTTTCCCCTTTTACTAAGTTAAGAATATATTACTTTGACAAAGCACAAGAATGACTTGAAATATTTCAAAAAAGAAACACTTTCATATTTTATATTTATAAATTCATAATAGACTAGTTTAATGTGAAACGAATTCCCAATTTAGTCACTGAGATCAAAACACCTTGAGTTTAAAAAAGATCTAAAATTGAAAAATGAAGAGGGGTTTTCCAGTAAGTACACTTTTTGCCATTAATCATTTTTCCTATAAATGGATTTCAATATGCTACTACATATAGACACAAAAATAAATTAAGATTTTCAAAATTTCACAGAAATCAGTGACAAATTTTCAATGGAAAAACTTTAAATAAGAAATCGTTTCACTAAATGTAAGTAAACATTAAAATTCTACTTACAAAAAAAAATTCTAGTTATTACATTTATATTGAGAAACTTAAGTTACTAAGAATAAACCACTTCCTTCAATAATATAGTTGCCCTGACTGTGATTTACCTGGTATAAATTATTCACTTTAATACACTGATAGAGCATAAATTACTCATGAAATCCATCATGCAGCATCAATCTCCCATCACACAAAAGGAATTCAGTGGAACCAGATTTCAATTTTATGTAAACATCGCTGAACCAGCAATTTTATTTTATTTATTTATTTATTTATTTTTGGTACCAGGGATTAAACTTACAACCTTGTGCCTGCCAGGCAGGCACTTATGCCACTGAGCTAAATCCCCGGCCCTGTTTTTTGAGACAGGGTCTCACTATGCAGTTCAGGCTGGCCTTGAACTCACTTTGTAGTCCAGGCTGGTCTTGAACACACAAGGATCCTCCCGCCTCAGCCTCCTGAGTGCTGGGTTAAAAGGAGTGCGCCACCACACACGGTTGAACCAGCAATTTTTAAAAATTAAAAAAAAGTAAATTAAGACAGATTTCAACCAGTATTAGATTGAATTATAAGTCTGACACAAAACTGCAATCTACTACACAAATTATATTATGACCATTTTATAACAGCAAAAATTCCTACCACTTCAACAGTTAGGGAATAAAGACAATATTGTGGTATTAATAATTTTCTTTTTAAAGCAACCATTTGTATTTTATTTGTAATTATTACTGCTATCATTGAAAATGTTGTTAGATCAGAAATAAGCCTAAAAAAATGAAGCCTTTTATACTTCACAGAAAAAAACATTACAAACCCTTCAAGAAAAAGAAAGGGGTAAATACACTGGTGTTCTTCATTCTGTTTAACATATTCTAAGCCAGATCTCAGGCATATCCCCCCACCATGAATTATTTATCTCTGTTAATCCTTTCTATTTAAAGCTTAGACATAATAGCTTGGGCAAACATTATAGGCATATTTGAGAAATACCTCCTCAATGATGCAGAATAATCCAACTTTAATGAGCTCCTATTTTATGCCAAAAAATGCTCAATGGCTTAATAGATATGAGTTCATTTAACATTCAACTACCCTAAGAAAAAGTATCATTATCCTACTTTTCCAAATAAGGAAACTGGTACACTGTTAGTTTGCTTAAACTTACCACAGCTAATAGTTCCACTAGAATCTAAAACCAAGAAGTCTAGTCTAAGTATTTATTCCCTTCTAAGTTACTGCTGGGAATGAGAATCAACAACTTCTGGTCATAAAATCAGAAAAACACTGAATATTTAGCATAGAGGGAAAGGTTCATGAGAAATAAAAAATCTCACAGTACACATTGCTGAAAATGAGAAAAAGAACTATAAAAACTTTGTTGAAAACCTCAAGAAAGGGTTCCAACTAGCAATACATGATAAAATTACATTGTTAACAAAATTTTAAAGAAATTGAATTTCACTAATATTCTCTTTAGGTGCCACTTACGTTGCTTTTAGTGACAATAAAATATACATATCCAGGCCTACACAAACTCAACCTAATCTTTTATTTCAACTTAGTCCCTCTCACCCCCAACAAAGACAGTGACTGAATCCAGGGCCTTGTACATGCTGGGTATGCTGAGCTACAACCCCAGCCCTAACTTTGGCATTTTCAAGAAACGACCCTAATGTCAAGCAAAGGCTACCTATTTGAAAAACCCTAAACAAATTTAAATTTTAAAAAGATATACACTAGGCCACTGCACATCTCTAGACAGAATACACTATATTTAAATGCCATCATTCATTTATATATTTTGTCCAAGAGTCAAGCCTAAACAGTTTAATAAGACTGGTAATAGTACCAATATCCAGAAAAATCTCTATCAACTAATGTAATGCATTTTGAAATAATTGCTAAAATGAAAGAAAAAGAAATTAATATTAAGAGTCTACTGTATGGTAGATGCTGCTGGGTTAAAGAATAAACCTTTATAATACCAGCTAACACTATCTAGACACTAGACAGTATTATATATTACACTAGGTAATACCAGATTACAATGTCACCATTTTATAAAAGAAATCAGGTCTCAGAGAAATCCAGTAACTTTATCAAAATCATACAAAAGCAAATGGCAGAGCTAGGTAGTAAGAAGTTATCAATTTGATTTCAGAACTACCACTTCCTTGCACTTAACTACACACTACCAGTTATAGCATACGTGCTGGTGCAGTTTTTTTGGTTTTGTGTGTTTATGACAGGGTCCCACTATGTAGTTAAGGCTGACTTTGAACTCACTATGTAGCCCAAGCTGGCCCTAAATTCATGGAGATCCTCCTGGCTCAGTCTCCAAAGTGCTGGGATTACAGGGATGCACCACTATGCCCAACCTGTTGCATTTGTAAAAGTCTAATGAAATTCTGGAAGAAAGTAGTTTCACTCTCTTTATATCCTTCACACACAAAAAAATTTCAGAGAAATTAAACTTAATGTCTTAAAATGTTAACAATAATTCTCTCAAAAGAAAATTTAGAATATGTACAACCTACAGATTGAGGTTTGTTGTTTCTTAACCCAAGACTAGAAACTAGTAAATAAAAACAGAAAATGAATTAAAAGTTCTAAATTTTGAACCAAGCATGTTGACTCATGCCTGTAATCTAGCTACTCAGGAGGATGACATAGGAGGATCACAAGTTTGAGGCCAACCTGGGTAACTTAGCTAGACCTTGTCACCAAATAAAACTTAAAAAGGGGTAGGAATGTAGCCAAAACCGGAGTGCTTGTCTAGCACTCACAAGGTCCAAAATTCAATCACACAGCACTTGCAATTGTACTGCAAACAAAACAACAAAAGTTTTAAATTTTCTTATAGAAAAATGGTAAGAAAATTAAAAGACTAGAAAAATTATTTATAAGGCATATATGACTTAATGAAGGTTAAATGTAATATAAACAAGCTTTGAATTAATAAAGAACAGCTCAATTTTTTAAAATTTGGCAATGGATACAACTAGTTATTCACAGAAAAAGGTCAAATGATGAATACATATGAAAAATTACTCAACACTTCACTAGTGGTCATGGAAATGCAAATTAACAATGAAACAAACTTTTACCTCTCATATTGTTCAAAATCAAGAGACGTACTGATATTTGCTAAGAATGAAGAATGAATCATAACACTTTTCCTAAAGCAAAAGCCATGTCTATTGAAAGTAAACAATATAGCACCTCTTTTTGCCCATTACAAGAGATCTACCTCTTAGAAACAAAAGGGCTACTAAAGGGCTACTTGGTACATAGAAATTCTGTGAGCAGCACTGACCACTGAGACAAAAATTGGAAACAAAATGAACTCAAAATGCAAATCTTAAATAAATTTAGCCTGGCATAGTGGTGCACACCTGTAATCCCAGCACTTGGGAGGCTGAGGCAGGGGGACTGCTAAGAGTTCAATCAGCATGGACCACACAGTGAGCTCAGGCCAGCCTGAACTACACAGTGAGACCCTGTCACCAAAAAAAAAAAATCTTAAATAAGCTTTTATAAGTGATACTAGCAGGAAACAAAATAAATAAATTTAAATATCTCACTAATGAAAAAGCTAGTTTCTCTAATAAGGAATTCTATTTCATTTTTAGGTCACTTATCAAATACTAAGTGGGCTTAAATTACTATAGAATAAAATTTTGTGGCAAAAAGTAATATTCAACAATGAAAAGGCATTAGAGACAAAGAATTTTGCTCAAATATAATTTGCCTATTAATAACCATGCAAAATGAGGCCTTGTGTTCTTCCACCTTAGATACTATAATGACCAAACAAAATATACACAAAGCTTGACACATCACTGACATTATTTAATTTACTTCCCTGTCTTCCCTTGAGAGGCAGCAGATCCCAGTAACAGAAAATGTATATTTAGCCATGAAAAAGCAGCAAATACATGTTTGGAGTGAAAGCACTTGGCTATATTTGGTATTCTTTTAAATCAGAAACCCAAGCCCTGAGGGTCTCCTATAAAACTCTATGGAAAACTTTGTACCTTAATTTTATGTACCCAACGCCTACCACACTTTTCTGATTAAAAATGGAGCATACAATAAATGCTGGCTAAACTGAATCTTATTTGCCATCTCCCTCTATCCTTTGTTGACGTACTTAGTAAGCTTAACATAAAATAAGTAATCAAAACACTTTTTTATTAAAAAGACTTGTGCCAGGGGGTATAGCTCAGTGGCATGGTGCCTGCCGGGCAAGCGCGAGGTCCTGAGTTTGATTCCCAGTTCCCAAAACAAAACAACAAAAATAAAAAAAAAAAAACTAAAAAGGCTTGTAACTGCCTCAGGATAAAATAAGTATATTATAATCTATAATTTTCAAGGTTAAAAAAGCAAGGTAATTAAGATTAAAAGGAAAATGCATGTGCCATTTATATAATCCATACACGCTACTAGCTATTTATGGAGAAGTAATCTGCTTTAAGAAGCTAAAGCAAATCATTTTTTTAATGTTAAACAATTAGTGTTTCAACTTTTCCAGTGTAGGTGTATATACAAAGAGAATCTTAAAACATATCTGAGAACATTTTGAACTACTTAAGTTTTTTCATTAAAATCAACCACTTCCTTTCAAAATACCCACATAATTTTAAGCAGAAAGCCAATTAACTCAAGTTATCTGTACAAGTATAAAATTCATCTAGTTGTTTGAATAAAAACACTCAGTAATGGTTTTATTGGGGAAAAATTTTCAACGAAGATATATTTTAAAGGAGAACCAAAAAGGAAAAAAACTACAGTTAAATGTGCCTATTAACAACTTACAAAAAAGGATTAAGTGAAATGAAACACACATTTAAGTACATTATTTAAAAGTTCAAATACATTTAGAATTTATCCATATTTGATATTAATTATGTAACATGGATTTCTGATATTCACAGAATTTATTTACAAAATAAGGATAAAAATCTCAAAATACATTTGACTTGAGACACAGAGGGAGGCTACATGTTCTCACAAAAATCTAACACCATCAACTCTCCCATTTAGTTAATCTGGCAATGTCAGAAGATACAAGCACAGCACGGTTTAGAAGAAAACAATGATCTAATGGGAAGTGTCTGTGGCTATGTTTTAGTCTTGGTTTATTGGTTTTTTTTTTAATGTCTTGACTCTAGGGAATAGCCTGCCATGATAATTAGGACCTGAGTAGAGTTATAAACACTATATTGCACATATATTCAAATCACAGCATTAGGTTATCCTGTGAAGGCTGTTAGACTGACTGCTAACACTACAAAAAAATTGCTAGAAGAGAATAACTATAACCTTCTCATATAAAATTAGGCTTTATTTTCTAAACAAAAGTTGTATTTGAATGGAAAACTAGTTGAAATTTAAAGGAAAAGTAAAACAATGCACAATAGATTCCCAACCAAATATGGGCAAACCAGTATTACTTAAAGCGAACTATCAAAAGTTGAACTTCACTAGGCGTATAGCTCAGTATCATGGCACCTACCTGGCAAGCACAAGGTCCTGAGTTCAATTCCCAGTGCAATAATAAAAAAAAATCTCAAGTGAGACACGATGCACGTGTCTTTAATCCCAACACTCTGGCTAGTTGAGGCAGAAGAATCAAAAGTTCAAACCCAGTCTGGACAACTTATTAGCAAGACCCTATCTCAAAAATAAAATATTAGATAAGGGCTGGGGTGTACCTCAGTAGTGCAGTATCCATGATTCCCCAGTAAGATGAGAAAAAAAATTATAGTTCAGCTATACAGTACAATAATGAAGTATGTTTTTCCAAAGTCTGCAACACTTTTTTAAGCACAATTCTCTTAATGATCTGATTACTGTAAACACTTATCAAAAACATTTAATTCTGAGGCAATGGAAATACCAATTCTGAAAACTAAAAATGTTAAATTACATATGATTTTTTGTAGAACAACTATTTTTTCTCAATGCTCATTTTTCTTAACGGTGTTATTTTTCTAAAAGAATCAAAATAAACCCAGTATTAGAAAAATCTGGATTAGCAATCATAAAAATGAAATCTTACTTCACACTATAATACTGTATCCATTCTATCGAAAACTATCTTCTGGTTATTCTGTTGAATTATAACATTTTAATCATCTATAACATTTGCCTGTCAAGATTTTCCTTTAGAACTATGCTGTATGTATTTTAATTTAGTATGCTATTCCATTTTATAATTTTCTCTTCCCTTGGTAAGCTTAAGGTAGCAAGGAAAATAACATAAGAAAACTAAAAGATGATTCAAAAATTTTATTCGTCAAATATATATGTTATTCAGCTCATTCATATAAATGCATGATATAAAAAACCCACAAGACAACCCATTCAAAGGTTATTGCTCCTGAGGACTTTATATACATTAACAAATGAAGTAAAAAAATGTTAACTAAAGTTTTAAAAAACACATTAACATTATTTTAGAAATCACAGTTCTAACTTAGTACTATAAAAGGCTAAATTTTATATAAATACTGAGTTCTTATTCAAAAATTTAATCCCAGCACTCCAGGAGGCTGAGATAAGAGAATCACAAATTCAAACTCAGCCTGAACAACTTAGCAAGACCCTATTTAAAAATTTAAAAACAATAAAAATAGGATGAAGATTTATAAACTTCAGTGCAAAGGCCCTAGGTTCAATTTCCATTATTGCAAATAAAGAAAGATTCTCTTAATGAAAAATAAATTTTCTTCTACATTGTTTTGCACTGCCAATATAGAAGAAAATTTAGTGGACGCATTATACCTAAACTCCTAAATCTTTGAAACAAGGCTCACCATACTACAAGGCTCTGGTTTCACAACTGAAACATGCCCTAAGAAAAAAATCCAGTTAAAAACCCAAAACAAAGACATTCCTATCCTTGTCTTCGCCCAACATGAAATCAATACCAAAGCACAAACTGTGAAGAGCATCTCCCAGACAGAATTTGGACTAAACTGGGAAGGCCCAAGGGTTCCTCTTGTTTGACTGCAGAGGGCACAGTTCTTGTAGTTCAAGGCATTTCTTCAAAGGACCCAAAAAAAGAGCAAGCATTAATGAGAACATCAAGATGCTCGGGAGATGTGAGAAGACTGAGGAAGAATCTCGGAACCTATTTACAACATCCACAAGGACAAGGAAATAATAAAAGTCTTCAAAAGAGAATTTCTCTGTTAGCATTTCAGAGTTTGTTTTACTTCAAAGACAGAAAAATGAAATGTTGAGAAAACAATGCTGAAACATGACCCGTGGGCAGAGTATGCAAAAACTTCAAGAGTTCAAGATGGCTCAGGCTCAACCAACACACTCCTTCCCACGTTATTCTTACAACAATGCTGTCAAAAAAACTCCGTTATTCAAATAGGACATGGCATACAAGATGTAGAAAGATATTCTAAGAACAACTCATAGTATGAAAAAATTTAAAAGCAGATGAGGAATAAATACATGAATGAGAAAGAAAATAGTTTAAGATCTATTATATCACATACAGCAAAGAAACCAGCCCTGAGAGAGGAGCTTAAGAGAAAGACAGAGAATGACCACAAAGATGATTACCGGAGACAGTCAAAAAGCCAGCCTGCAGAGCTCAGTATAAAGAAGAATGGAAAATTAGTACAAAAATAAAAACTACCCTAGAGACAGCAGAATCAGGCTGGCTGGCAATACACATTCAGGGAAAACTGTACAACAATATCTACAGAGCTCTAATATATTATGTCAACCTGTCATGCAAACAACAGGCCAAAATCTTTTTCAAATACTTAATAACTCTGGAAATACTTTGGACATCCACAATTTGGGGGTAGGAGGTGAGAAGATTGAACCAAGTCAAAGAGACAGAAGCCTAGCTGTGAGAAATAACTAACTTTAAAATAAGTATGGTTTAAAACTAAGGAGATTTTAAGCACAGAAATGAACATGCTATATACACTGACAATAAAGATGACTGGAAATCTGTAAAAATCAGGACACTTTACTTGTTTTAAGAATTATAATTCAGAGCTGAACACTGAGTTCAAGGCCAGCCCGGGCTACATAGAGAACTCAAGGCCAGCTTAAACTATACAGCGAGACCTTGTCTCAGAAAACAAAAAGCTGTAATTCAGTTAATAGAAGTTGAAGTGTATTACCAACATATAAAAGTAAAACCTTGATCTAGGAATTTAAAATACTAACAAAAATTACAAGAAACAGGAGGTGTAGCATAGATGTAAATTTCTTCAATTTTCAGTGAGAGATCAGCATGTATTTGCTAAAATTGATACATTTTTAAAAGCTAAAGTATGTGATGACAAATTAAAAATTTCCAAGCTATCAAACATAAAATGATCAACAGATCATATATCAAAATATGTAAATACAGAAAATCAAAACTTTTTAAATGATAGAAAGTATTATATCTACTTTATCAAACCCATAAATAAGGAAAAACACATCTATTAGAATCTCTTAACAAACTCAAGTATACTCAAGTATGAGAAACAAAGTTACTTGAAACAGTGAAAGCAAAAGAATGGGCAACGAAAACAGAAAAACAAGTAATTATATTAATGTTAAAGAAACTAAAGCAAAAAACATAATACTACAAAAAAGAGAAATTTACATTAATGAAAATTCAAATAAATAGAAAAGTCACACATTTTTACATACTTAATCAAAATGACCGGGCAAAATTTGTAGCAAGTAAGATGGAATAAAAATGAAGGGTGTTATATTTTAACTTATTCCTATCAGCCTATAACCAATCAAGCTAACAACAAGAATACTGAATTCTGTATCAACTTAAAAAGTAACAGAAATATATTTTGTATTCTGCAAACAAGAAAACTGTTAACAAGTGACTATCAAACTATTATAAGACTGCAGTGGGACAGACTGGGACACACATACACATAAAAGGTCTCACTACATTTCAGAAAGAAGGGTACAGAGCACATTCTATGATAACAATATAATGAAAACAGTAATCAAAACAAAATAATGAACCTGAAAATTTTTAAACTCTCTCAGAATCTTGGTCTAAAAAGAAATCAAAATTGTGAATTGCCCAGAAAATAACACTTCCTAAGAACACAAAATAGCAAATGCAGTATGCACAGAAAAATGATGACTATACAGATATAAGAGCAATGGGAATAATGCACACTAACTTCAAGGAAGAAACAAGGATAAAATGAAGTACAATTCCAATCTAACAATTTATTTCATAAAATACAGGGAGACCTCAAGTATATGTGGCAAAATGTTAACTTTTGTTAAAACAAAGTGAAAGTTACGTGGGTGTTTCTTACATTTTCTGTATTTTTCTGTATAAAATTTCATAAATTAAATTTAGTTTTTATAAGAAAGAAAAATGCATTTAAATTAAATACTCTACTTTGAAAATAAAAAGGTAACCAGATTAAATCATAGAGACAAAAACAAAGCAATGAATTAAAATCAGAACTAGTTATTGATCTAAGAGCCAATCTCTGCCTGAAAAAAAAATACAAATTACAACGCACTATTCAGCAAGAAAAAACTGGGTAGAGAGAAATGGGACACTGAAGGACAGAAAACAATATTAAAATCAGACAGGAACATTAATCACAGGTAGCAAAGAATCTAAGAGAACAAGACAATGTTTGATGGAATGCTCAACAAATACATTTGTCAATCCCAATGATTTGGATGAAATAGATGGTTTCCTAAGACGATTAAAATTTTCAAAACTGATCCTAATCAGAAAGATGAATCGTATCATGATAAATACAATATCAATGCATTTAAATTATTCAAGGATAAAAACTTTCCCCAAATGTATATACTATTAAAGTGTGATAGAAAAGCCAAAACCCAACAAAAAAGCAATGTATATCACAAAACTGTAAACTAATTTCATGGAGAGATGAAATTATCTTTAAAAGATAGCAAATAAAATCTACCACATTGAGAATCATCCACCATGACAAACCAGAGATGTTTTAACATTATAAAATTAGATCAATACTAGAAAATCTACTAAGATGACAATGGAATATTTAAGTTTTTGATAACTATAAGGACAGTATTTGTTTCTGAAAAAATATCTTCATATCATTAAATATCCTAATAAAAATCACAGCTAGATTTTTTTCAGTGACTTGATAAGCTTTTTCTAATGCATGAATGGGAAAAAGCTATTTGAGATAACGCCAGAGGAAAAAAAAGAAAAAAGAAATAACAGTCTATTAATATTAAAACCTAACAAAAATAAAAAGCTAAAGTAATATAAAAAAAATCTTTCTCAATAAAGTCGCAAAATAGAGAAAAATTCAGTATATGTCATAGATGGCATTTTAAAAATAAAGGATGTATAATTTAACAAAAGTTAGTCATAAATTCACCTTTCCATTAAGATGAAAGAAGGTGGGGAAACCAGATTTCTATGTTGGCCTTAGTAACAGCTCAACCAAAAATATGACTGTAGAAAAATGAATCCATCAAAGGTACTAGAAGAAATAATGATTTTATGTTTTAATTATCTTGTAGTGAAGGAGATCTTTCAAACAAAAACCTATCAAGAAAAAAGCTGGATAAGTTTGAAAATATAAAAACAAAATTTATCTTCTCAAAAGTGATCTAAGAAACAATAAACTAGGAATGAGAAAAAGCATTTTCCGTGCATATAAGAATTATTACAAGGACTAATTTCCTTAGGGTAAATATGTATATGAGTGTGTATTTAGAAAAATACACACACACAATATGTTAGATGATAAAAGTGCTGTGAAGAATAATAAAGCGGGGTTACAAGAAAAAGAGCAAGGGGAGGGGAACTGTGATTTCACACAGGCTGGTAAGAAAAGCAGTAGAATGGATGTACATAACAATCCCAAGAGTGAAAGTAAAGTGATAACTGAACTGCCTTCTGAAAAATGATCAGCTGGAGACAAAGGAAAAGGAAAACATGAGTACTGTAGAAGAATAGGAAGCTCAAGTAGGTGTGCTTGGGTGTGTTTGGGTAGACAGACATTACAAACAGAAATCAGTTCATAAACTAGCTAAGGAAATGAAAGGGTTTCGAGAGAGACACACAAAATTAGACCTATACTTTAGAAAAATGACTCTGGCTATACTGCATAAAGAATTTTAGGTAGAAACAAACTGAAAAATCAAGAAACCAATAAGATGCTCTATAATTCTACCAAAAGTTAAACATCTTCACAAAAAAAAAGCAGTAAAAATGGAGAATAGTGGGCCAAAAAAAATTTAGTAGATCCAGCAGATCCTCACTATTCCTGGATACCAAATTTGTGAATTCACCCAATCTGTATGAGTAACCCCCAAATCACTATACAGTACTCTGGCGGTCACTTGCAGACATGGAGAGCAAGGAACAATGTGAATCACCAACATGCAAGTTCCCAGGTGGGGTTGAACAAGGCAACACTATCTTCTTGTTTCAGCTCTTACACTGTAAACAAGTAGACTTTTCGTGGTTTATATAGTGTCATGTTTTCCTATTTTTGTGTTTTTTCTTAGCAATTTGCTGCTCAACATGGTTTGCAAGTACAGTATTAAAGTGCTGTCTAGTGTTCCTGGGCACAAAGTAGAGGTGTTGTTACTTAGAAATAAAAGTTTATGCTAGATAAGGTACGTAGGTACTACTGTCCATGAGTTTAATGTTAATGAATCAATGATATGTCATAATACATAATAAATAATGTATCTTTATATAAATATAGGCATATATAAAACAAGATTACATAGTGATTGGTTGACAGAAATATAACCAGATGCTCACAGGAACCTAACCCTGTATCTCCTATAACAATGTTTCACTGTTCGAAATGACTTTATTAAATATAACTACCCCAATCAACAAGAATCAACTCTACATGAAAGGGTTTGTGTCTGTGCATGCAAACATTTATGTATTTGTAAGGTAGAAATAATAGGAACAGCAACCAATTACAAGTAGTAGGTAAGGGACAAAGGACTAACAATGCTAGGTTTCAGATTCTGACAACTGAAGGATAATGATACTAACAAAAAAGATGGGAAGAATAGGTAATTTGAATGAGGACAGAAACACCCACTTTAGAGTGTAGTGTTGTATATGTCAGGATGTGTTAAATATAACTATGCTTATCTGACCCTATTTACCTTCCCCTTTGAAGGTAAGAATGGTAACTTTGTTCATCTTGGATATCTGCTACATATAAAGTGCTCTCCTTTAAGTCACAATATAAATTCTCATCCAACATTACCAATTCTATCAATTCTCATCCAACATTACCTATATAATAATGGAACGTGTTTCTATGGGAGTCCCACAAAACGTAAAATTAAAAAATAAAAATATTACCCTGTGCAAAGCAACAAATATCTTAGAAGAAATTCGGTACAACCAGATAGTTTTTAATGTGTTTATAGAAATGAGGCAGCATATTCAGCATAAATTATCAAAAGACCATTTTGAAATACCAAGTTATAGAGAATTTGAATGGATAAATTGTTTTGTTTTCATACCTGACTTAAGAAAATCTTAGAATTATAATTTCTTTTACTGACAGTCAAGTCCCTTTTATAAAGATGTATATATACATATCTTTTACAACCTAAAAATTAAAATTACACAACTGCATAAACTGAGCCTTACACAATATTATGTATACAAATAGGAAAGAACTACTATAGAAATGAATATGATTCCTCCATCTAGTCAACACTCTTTCTTTATATGTATTTCATGATTTATATAAACAGAAAACAACAAACTACTTATAAAACAAATTTTATAATCAAATATGTACTTCTGTGAACACAAAACTAAAAGCTTGCTGATACAGTTTTTGCAATATACAATGGTCTCATATAGAATCAAAGTCAATTTACAAGATAAAGAATCATAAAAACCCATTATTTTCCTCTCAACTGTATACTGATCTTAAGTGCTTCTTTTTACCTGCAAAAAAAAGTACCTTGCTAGTTTTATCTTCAGTGTGACAGTTGTATGACCTCCCACGGAGTACTAAAACTTAAAATACAAAATACTGAGAATAATTACCATTTCTATGCTAAGAAAAGAGGTGAAGTTTACAACGGGAAAATCAAGCACTAAAGAAAGGAAACTAGGTCAAAATGCCAGTAACTAGGAAGGGGGCGGGGGGACAAAAATGAAAGAAATATTCTGTAAAGAAATGCAACCTTGGTTCATGGCAATTAATGTTAAGAAAAACCACATCCAGTCAACTAAAGACTAGAATGCAACAAAACATCCATGGACATTAAATCATTTAAAGAACAAAAGAGTCAAGGACAAAACAGATAATTTTAATGTCCTTTCTGTATCATTAAGAATATAATTATGATATTTCTGTTCCTAAATATTAATGCATTTGATCATAATGTAGACAAAGTAGCTCTGCATCTCAAAATTGAGACTTAAAACTAAAAGAGTAAACCAAAACACTTAGCATACCTGAGCTATCAAGACAGGAGCCAGTCAATCAACAGCAGGTGGTGCAGAATATACATTTAGTGCAATCACTGTCACAAAGAGTGTATCCATGAACAAAGGGGCACTTGTCTTTTTCCCAAAGGCCAAGGGGCAAGGCTGGAAGGTGGAAGGGTCTTCTTGGTTCCAGCCTATGAATCTCAAAAACTGGCATTCCCTTAGTCAATGGGGCAAATTTCTGTCAGGTGCATGCCTGACAGGCCAGTAGCCAGCCAAGAAAAGGAAAGCAGAAAGACTGAAAACTTATTTAAATACTGTTGTTTTCTCTAATCATCCTGTATAGAATTTTTCCTCCAAAGAAAGAATCTCATAAGTGGCAGTTTCAATCACACTCAACGAACAAAGTGAGACCCAGATCACTCTACAAAATCTGTCTCACGGTTTTAAAAGTAATGTATTCTCCACTTGAAAATCAGTTAAAAAAGAAGTAAAGTAATAGTACCACTATTTGACTTTATGTGGGTTAAGATTTGTGGATTCATGTGTAAAGTTGACCACTTGTGTAAGACTTATTGAGGGTGAAAAAAAGACTATAGGGAATTTTCATAAGTTACAAACTCTTAGAATATAATTCACTTCTAAACTGGAGACTGCCTATACACAAATCTGGTTGATGAATCAAATACTAGTACATAGTTCAAACTTATTAAATTGATCAAGATTCAAGACTAGAAAAATGAACTCAGCAGTTGGGGATAATTCAAATTTTAAAACCAAGCATAAAATACAGTTTACAATTGTTATAATCACCTAAGAATCTATAATATGGGAACTGAAATATGTTTTTTAAAAAATGGTTACTAGGAATGTAGCTTAGTGATAGAGAAGTTCACCCAGCATGTGTAAGGCCCTGGGTTCAAATCTTGGAACCAGAAACAAAAATAAAAATAAAAAAGGCATCACAAGAAATCAAAAAGCATTTGGTCATAAACAATGAAGATAAATGCATCTTAACTATTCCCACAAAAATACTGGATATAATAACATGGTACAGCTACTCAAGAGGCTGAAGCAGGGTAATCATACAAACTTCAAAGTCAGCCTGGGCAACTGAGAGTATCTCAATGTTAAAAAAAGGAAAAAAAGAGTTCTGGGGTATAGCTCAGTAGTATACCACTTGACCTAGCATGTGAGAGGTCCTGGGTTCAATCCCCTATACAAAAAAAAGAAAAGAAAATCATACAGAACTAAAATACTGGAATGTCATCCTTAAAAATAACAAAAAATAAAATGCAAAAAATATCAAATACATAATGAAGCAGCTGCCAGAGAAAAGTACTGTTTTTACTGAAAAAAGACCAGTTATTTTATTCTCATTAAGAAATAACACTTTAAGCTAGGCATGATGGTGCACACCTGTAATCCCAGCACTTGGGAGGTGAGGCCAGCCTGGGTTACAAAGTGAGTTCAAGGCCAGCCTGAACTTCATAATGAAACTCTGTCTCAAAACAAACAAACAAAAAGAACACTTTAGATATTACTGTACTATTTCTGAAAAAAAAACTAATAAAATCTTCATTATTTTATGCCAAAGATCATTATTCCTATTTAGAAATTTTCTTGATATCCAAAATTAAGTTGGTCAGGTATTTTTAGCCTTAATAATTCCATTCTACTGATTTTTTTCTTAAGAAGTAGATGTCAGAATCACCAAGGGATCATCTTGAAAAGACACCACCTCTAAGAGACTGATTCAGCAGGTCTGGAGCAAAGATAGCACCAGTGTTTTAAAAATATCCACCAATGACTCTGATTCAGAATCGCTGCTATAAAGGATGATTTATATACTTATTCTACAGACCAAAAGAGCCATTGCTAAAACTTGGTCATTGTAGAGCACACAGGCATCAGTAGCAAAAAATGAAAACTCTTGTAATGTGTTATTTATTGTGAAGAAAAAGAGATTGGATAAAACCATCTATTTAAAGAACATGCAACCATACTTGAAAACACATCCTGTATTTATTTTTAAAGTATATTTGCTTTTATGACAAATGGTTTTGAAAATGTATAAAAATAATTTATGTATTAATTCAACTTTATATTAATATGGTCCCTTAAAAGATTATCCTTTTATTATCATCAAAAATGTATTTCAACCATAACCACAGTATTCTCAAAAGTCAAGAATTTTAAGAGTTTCTAATAGAAAAGTTTTAGTATTCACCTACAGAAAAATAATGACATTGGAAAGTATATCAAGAACATTTTAAAGTATAATTACGTCTCAGTTTTGCTATGCCACATATTATAATAATCTTCACACTATAATAATCCCAGGTGGTGGCATTTTTAAGGGAAAAAAGCACAAAAATATTTTGTAGGAGAAAATATTTCATAAAAACTTATAAAGTTGAATGCCAAACAAAAATATCTGAGGTTCAACTTCAGAATATCAAGTTGCCATATGCACTTTGTAAACATACACTCATTACGGGCTATCAATACAAATAAAGCCAGTTATTAATAAAAGACATAGTAAAAAATTTTCAGTGCAAAAATACATTATCGACTTAAGTTGTTTTTCAACTGACTTAAGACAATTTTAATAAAAACCACAATTTGAATCCCATAATATAAAGTGATCCTACAAAGACTTTAAATTAATTTAAAATAAAAAATTCTACAACGATAACCAGGTTTTCCTTTTGTTACTATTCTCTAGTAAAAGCTTTCTTTTGATTAGCTTTTACAATGTCATCAGGAGAGGCTGATTTGAAGTCAAATGGTGTTATTGCTACAAGAGGGCTCAATTCTTTGTCCTTTACATCTTGAACTTGTCTACTATAAAGAAAAGTCTTATAGAGGTCAAGGGTGCGCCGTTTGCAGCTTTTCAGTGGGTAACGAAGACACAGTGTTGAAGCAAAAGCTGAAGGTCTAGCAGCAAGGGCCTTGGTCCAAGAGACAGAACAAGGTGGTGTCCTAGTCAGAGAGCTTTTACTGTTCTTTCTGTTATCTTTAAAAGAATTGAAATTATTCCCTAACTTTGAACTCGGAACTTTAATTCCTGATGTTGGAGCAACTGATTGGTCAACTCTAGGCTTTGTAACAAAATCTGGAGTTTTTATTAGGACACTGAGATCAATATTTGAATCTATTCCCGAAGACCTCATTTCAGATAAACTGGGCTCAAAGAGATCTTTCTTAATCTGAGCATTGTCTACATCGATGGTTTCTGCAATCAAATCAGAAAGGGACAAATTCTCAAGGTCTCTCGTGGGAGAAGCTTTATGAAATGCCAAAGATGATAGAGATCCTGTTAATTCTGATATTCCAGAAGACTGACAACGATTTGCTAACTGTGAGAGGGGAAAGGATCCCAAACTTAGATCTGTCAAATTGGCAGAAGACTGGCTACAAAGATCAGATAAACTAAAGCATTGGCTTGGATCATTTTCTTTGTGTTGCTGGAACAGTTCAACTAAGGATGGACTTTCGCAGTGCGACAACTGCAAAGTGTCATTTTTAAAAACGTAGTTCTTGGCTCTTTGTTCAACTAAAGAAACATTTCCAACTTCGGTCTTTTTACTAAGGTTTAAATTATCAAGAGTTGTATTTTCCAATGAGCTAGGTAAGTGCAAAGGATTATTCAAATTTCCCAAGCTGTTTTGTGCTGGAATGTTCTGGAAATCAGGTAATAAACTGTTTTGAGTAAACAAACTATTGTCTGTTGCGTTCTCTATCACTAAAGTCTTTAAATCTGGTATTCCTCTGAAAACAAAATTGTCTTTGGAAACACATTCAGATGCATGAGGTCTTAACAATTCAGCATCCACATTCTTTGAAAGCACACTTTCTAAACTATCTGTAGATGATAGTCTTACTGGTGGCTGACTTTTACAAGAATCTCTTGGTATATCATGAATCAGGTCAGCTAATGAAAACTCTTTTGGTAACTTACATAATTCTAGTTCCTTTTCACTTTTAGGTCTGTCAAGTTTCTTTTTCCTATGAAGTAAATATAGACTTGGTACAACTGAAGAATTGTAAGATCCATCTTTTGCTACTGATCTAGAAAAGTCAGAGGATTTGCTAATGCAATCCAAATGATTTTCTGACTGAGGATAAGAACTCTGAATATTATCAGCTAAAACTTCAGAGGAAGAAAATAAGACTCCTTACCTTACAAGAGCCATAAATTTTCAAATGAGTAGGTTGACACATGCAGAAGACAGTCACAGCAACCAAAAGGAAATATGAAACAAGGCATTTAATTACTAAATGGTTTCTTTCAATTATGACATAAATAAACCAATACTTGATCATTACCTAACATTAAATGAACATGCTAAACAATCATAATAAAGAAACATTATCTTTCCTTAACAATCTAATACGACGCCATACTTTGTTTACTAATATCACGAATGTGAATAGTCCCAAGTCAGTGCTCTACTATTCACAAATTTAATACGAGGTTTTACCATAATGAGTCACAAATACTACAAATTCAAAACTTTAAAAAATGAAAACCATAGGTTCATTTTCTGCTATATTTCAACACATTGAAAAGAAGCATGAGCCAAGCACAGGGGTGAATGCTTGTAATTCCCACATAACTCAGAAGACTAAAATAGCAAGATCATGAGTTCAAGTTCAGCATGGGAAACTGAGCAAGACCCTATCTCAAAAATAAAATTTTAAGGTTGGAGATGTAACTCAGTGATAGCCTGCTCAGCATTTGTGAGGCTGGAGGTTCCATCCCCAAGTAACAACTTGTAATTTATACTGTCAGCTGGGATACATTATTAATTTACATGACATATTACAGACTCATTCCCATAATGGTCACTTAAAAGTACACACAGATTTGTGTTCCTTCCCTACAAAACACTTTTATTTCCTGGTAACAAATTGTATCCAACTATGTCATAGCAATACTCTAGACCACAGGTTATAAGAAATGTAAGAAATACCAATCCAGTTAACAAATCATCATGCTCTTACCAACAGATATCATACCAATTAATATAATGATACCTCTTCCTTTCTGACAACTATATTCGAAATATAATCTCAAATCCTACAAATTTAAAATTAAAGGTACAGAGAATACAAGAGCAGTATAATTACAGTACTTATAATATTTAATGGCATTTAAATAAAATGAACTACACTTATGCATGATATAAACATAAAAGGATTTAACATTAAATGACTGACTACTAATTTCTATCTCCTATCTCATTAGAGTTAAAAACTTAAAAAGTTTTCTAAGACACTAACAGTGAGAGGAAAAGAAGTCTTGTTTTATGTGATTTTATTTCCCCTATGTGCTGTCAGTTATTCAAACAAGTAGTGAAATAACTAAAATTCCGTTTGTGACAGAGGGAAGGAAACATAGCACTTAGTTTAAAAATTTACAGGCTAGAAAAATCAATTAATCATGTTAATGGTAACATGCAAGATTTTAACAGCTTAAGCAAATTAAAAATTTTTATAACACTTTGAGCAAATTAAAACATCTCTTTAAGCATTACCTAGGTAAAATAACTAAAAGAGAACAAGTAAAGGCATACCTTTTGGTATCTTTCCTGTAGACAATACTTTCTCACTCTTGTCCTTCAAATTCTGCACATTATCTTGTTCCAGAATAAATGCCAAAGCCTTCTGCACATCAAACTTGTTCTTCAGAATGGCTTCAATCAGTATTTCATCTGGCACAGCATCCCCCAGCACCTCTCTCATGTGATCAAGACAGGAATAAAGACGAGCTAGAACAAACAACAAAGATTAAAACTAGACTAAAAGGTGCCATGAAAGAATCTTCAAGCTTCAAAACTGACTTAAGGTTTTAAAATTAATTCTTTTTCTCAAGCAAAAATTAATTATACTCTTCTTATCTAAAATATATCTGCCTTCCCCTATCAGAGAATTCACTATAATAAATGTTTCCCACTAAGAATTCACTATAATAAATGTCCCTGTATGACACTAACATTTGAGGGAAAAAAGTATAAACTGTATATCCTAATATCTATTTTCAGTCCAAGATTATGATACGTGATGCCTGAACAACATTAATGCTTCAAAGAAGTATAAATGGTATACCCTAACATGGTGATGGTAAAACTTTTAGAGACCAAGTGTCCAAACTACAACCCAAAATCTATTTATTTACCCAAACTGTTAATACTGAATTAAACCTGAACACTGAGGTTTTTGTTTAGAAAACACAACTCACAGAAAAACACAGTAGCAAATGTGCCATAGGTTCACCACCACTACCCTAGTATCTACTTTCAGACAAGGATGATGACAATATATGCACTGACCACTTTTCACCTGCATAGAAAGGAAGTCAATGTGAGACTTATTTCTGAGTTGTTACTGAACAGTTGATCACTAAGTATGCTTCATACATTTCAAAAATTCTTTAAGTTTTCCTTAACACTAACTTCAGTTTTCTCCAGACAAGCAAAATCATTCTGAATGACTATCTAAAACAAGCAAGACTTAAAAGTAAGGAAGTCCAGTAGCTTAAGAGGAGAATGAACACTTATTTTTAAAATAAAAAATTGAGGGACTGGGAATAGGCAGAGTAGAGCACCTGCATCCATGAAGCACACATGAAGCTCTGAGTTCAATCTCCAGTCCCACAAAATAAAAGAATAAAAATAAAATTAAATACTACATATCGCCACATCATATGCACACATACACAACATATCTTTTGTATTTTGTTTACTTCACAATAACTCTACGAGCTGGATATATCAGGGGAATTCTAATTTGTAAAGATAAGAATGGGGGAATCACAGTATTACAAAGTTAACAATAGTTAAACAGGACTGAGATTTTTGAACTCCCTACTCCACAAAACCAATGCACAAAGCAATTCACGTCGTATTTTGCATGATTACACGCTGCACAAGAAATCTACTAGTGATAACTTTTCTTCTTTTAAAAGAGTATTTGATAGTTTGCTCCATTTTTTAATTATTTAAAATAAATTCTTCACGATTCAGGTGCAGTGGCATATGCCGATAATCCCAATGCTTGGGAGGCTGACACAGGGCAATCATGAGTTTGAGGCCAGTTTAAACTACACAGTGAATCTGTATCTCAAAAATAAACAAACAAACAAACAAACAAACAAAAAACACATAAGTTCATCAAATAGTTGGGCAATTCTACCCGCTTAAGTGTAAGGTTTTAAAAAGCAAGTAAGCTGGGCGTAGTGGTGCATGCTTTCAATCCCAGCACTCGGGAGGCTGAAGTAGGAGGAGCGCTGAGTTTGAGGCTGGCTTGGGCTACAATGTGAGCACAAGGCTAGCCTGAACTACATAGTGAAACCTTGCCCCAAAAAGCTAGGCCCGGGAGTTTGGCTCAGTGGCTTTAGCACCTGTCTAGCAGGTGCGAGGTTGTAAGTTCGATCCCTGATGCCACAAAAAAATAAAATAAAATAACATAAAATAAAATAAAAAGCAAGTAAGTGATATTGGGGAAATAATACCTACTTGATAAAAACATGAATACTGAAACTGGAACAGAACACCTGGTATAGCTAGCATCAGATTTTCTAGTTAATTATAAACTATTTTCTACACATACACAAAGAGGCAGAGGACTAAGGAGGTTAAAAGTAGAAGTTACAGTGACAGACTGGCTTAGTTCACATCCTAAATGCCACTTACTAGCTGGTGCAACCTCAGCCAAGTTCTCTTCTGTCTCATTTTCCTCCTTTGTAAAATGAGAACAGTAACTACCCCACATCATAAGGTTGTTATGAAGATAAAATAGCTTAAAATACTATGACAAGAACCCTAGAACAGAATGTGGACAACATCCAGTAAAAGGGAGCCATAATTATTGTATCATCATCACACAATTACTTAAGTATGTTTGGCTGGAAGGTTAAGTTTCCTTCTCAAACATGACTCTGAATTTTATTAACTACTTACTCATTATCCACTGAGACATATACAACAGCAAAAGGTCAAAACTTCTACTCTATTCTTGTCCTTTCATTCCAGAATGGTAACATAACACTCTAAAAATACAATTAAACACTAAGAATTTTACAGAATACCTCCACTACAAATTTTATTAGATTTACAAATGTATTTGCAGAGTTGATGAAGAATTTTTGCTGTCTCCTGCTTTCTAAATATATATATATATTTTTGTTTGTTTGTTTTTTGTTTTTTTTTGTACCAGGAATCAAATTCACATCCTTACACCTACCAGGCAGGCGCTTAAGCCACTGAACTAAATCCCCAGCCCTATTTTTTGAGACAGGGTCTCACTATGCAGTTCAGGCTGGCCTTGAACTCACTTTGTAGCCCAGGCTGGTCTCAAACTCACAATGATCCTCCTGCCTCAGGCTCCTGAGTGCTGGGATTAAAGGCGTGTGCCACTATGCCCGGCATTAGTTTTGTATATTTATGCTTTCCTTTTTTTGTTTTTTTCTTTTTTGATTCAACAACTGGTATTAGTTTACAAACATATTCAAAATTCAGCTCACAGATTTCTACATTTCTTCTGTTTTCAAATTAATTACAAATTTTCAATTTGAAAGCATTTATAGAAAAAGTCACATATTAGAGTAAGAGGAAATCAGCTCGGCACTGCTCAACAGGTGGTATTACTAATATATTGGGCCCTTTCAGCTCTGCTATCAATTCATGGCTTGAATAATGTTTGGAGCAATACTATGTTTGGAACTTTCTTACAAAAGAAAGCTAAAATAAAAGAGTCAAAAAGAAGGACACTCAACCACTGTCATTACCATTTACAAGTTTTATCTTGAAAGTTAATTTGCACAGAAATAAGCAATCAAGACACTGTCATTTTGGTCTTCCACTGTTTTTTTTTTAAACTTTTTGGTACTTAACGTCTTTACCAATAAAAATATTTCTGTAATCTAATCATGAGCTCCACATATAAACTGTGGGAAAAAATTCCTAGCAAGTCCTTACAACAAACCAGCAGTGTTTTTCCCTATGGAAAAGATGAAAGAATGGAAAAATTCGATCAAAAATTTCAGATACTAAACAATATCCATAGAACCAACTTTGCAATCACACAGCTAAATACACTATTCGCAAAATATAATCAAGTGTAAATTTTCTTTGAAGATGTAAGATGTGCTTGTATCATTATTATCCAGTTACCATTTTGAACAATCACAATAAAATTCATAAACTACTATATTTATTATTTCCTAGTAAACAACATATATACATAGTTTTTTACTATACCTTGATCAATTCCACTTAGCTGTTGATGTGAAAGTGAATTAGAAGAATCTTTCAGATCATCATAACACTCTTCTACAGGCTCAACAACTGAAGGTTTGTCACGTTGTGAATAAATAAACTGAGCAGCTAAAAAATAAAATGATTAAAGAATGCTGTAGTATAACTATTTTCTATTAACTTCCTACATAAGTTAATGTAAAAATTTAAGATTCTGATCTAACATTCACAACCAATGATCGACACATAATGGATAAAAACAAAAATCAGTTAACACGAAACATATCCAAAATATTATTCAAATGCCCTTACATGTTCTACTTTTTAATATTTTGTGATCTTCAATTCTTTTCCCCAATCTACAAGACCATTTCACCAAACTTCCCTTTCTCCATTCTTGTACAAGGAGTTAATAGTACAAGTATTATAGGTCATCATGATTAAAAAGCAAAAGAAAATTCTATCTCATAAATTCTCTAAGAGGATGACTTTTTTCAGGTAAAATCTCAGCGATGCATCATATAATCAAAGGGCATCTTAGAGTTAATATTTATTTTAAAGTGGTCTATAAAGTAATGATACATTTTAAAATCCAAGAAATCTTACATTTAAAATAATTCAAAAGAGCCGGGCGTGGTGGCGCACGCCTTTAATCCCAGCACTCGGGAGGCTGAGGTAGGAGGAGCATTGTGAGTTCAAGACCGGTTTGGGCTACAACTCGAGCACAAGGCCCATAGTGCGACCCTGCCTCAAAAAACTATGGCCGGGAGTTTGGCTCAGCGGCTTAAGCACCTGTCTGGCAGGCGCGAGGTTGGGAGTTCGATCCCCAGTGCCGCAAAAAATAAAATAAAATAAAATAAAAAAAATAATTCAAAAGTACTAAACCAGGTATGGTGTGCATGCCCATAATCCCAACTACCCCAGAGGATGAGGCAGGAGGATCAAAAAGTTCAAGGCCACCCTGGGCAACATACTAAGTTTAGCCTAAAAGTAAGATTTGGTTTAGCCTAACATTAACAAACATACCTCCTCCAACTTCCTCTCATACCTTTAACTGTGAGCAAGAAACCTAAGATACATCAAAACATTAAAAAAAATAAGAAATCAGATACTTCCCTCCAGGAGTTTCACTTAGGAAATACTAACAGAGAAGAAGTCCTTAAAGCTCTAGCGGAGTAGCTAATTTCTCTAAGGGGTTTCCAAATAACACTAGGGCCTCCCTCATACATAAATCTAACCCATAAACTTGTATTACAGCATGGCTTCAGAAGTTGTAAGGGTTGCGTTTGCTAGGGAGGAAAGCCAGAGTAGGAAAACTCCCACAGGAAAAAGACTCACTAAGAAGGGGAGGGAGAAAGCTGTCCAAACCTTTTAAATTAAAATGACAGCCCAAAAGGCAGAAAATAAAATAAAAATTAAATGACAGGAAAACAAAGTTGAGGAAGTAATAAACACAAAATATTACTCTCTAAAATTTTAAATCATAAACTGTGATGAAGTGCTTACCAAGAAAAGATACCCATGGTGTTTTTTTTTTTTTTTTTTTTTTAATTTCAGGCACCTTGACAAACATAAAAGTTCAAAGAATTCAAAACCTAAACTGAAACTACCTAAAATTGTTTCCTAAACATCTTGAAGTGAAAATTATACATGTACTTACTAAAGGTAGCAGGTTCTTCCCCAAGAGATTCTGATACAGTGGTGCTGGGATGAATCAGGAAATTTGTACTTTAACCGTTTCTCCCATCACACAGATTCATATCATCCTGGATTCTTCGTACATACTCTCAGGAAGTCCTATAATCTTCCCTTTGATCTGTCCTAGTTGTGATCTTTTTTGCATACTATCATCAGTTACCTGCCTAAAATACTATCCCCCATACTTAAATAAACTTTTATTGGGGTATACATTATTGATACCACAAACACAAAATTAAAAACAGCTTCCAGAGTCTGGTTCCTATTTCCTTTCCTGGCCCTCTTTTGCTGCAATTTACATGAATCCTATGAATCTCCCAAAACAATCCTCATACAGAGGCCATCGGTTAAGCAATGTTCTTTCTTTTATCTAGAATGTCAATCTCCCAAATTTACCAGCCCTAATCCCACTTCCTGCCAGTCTTCCCAAAGTCTTCCTGTCAGGATTACGGAGAGGTAGGAGCAAGCTGTGCAAACAAGACCTTAAACACAGTTGTTTTTCTTTTACACAGAAATTGATGCTCAATAAAGGCTGAACCAGGAATGGATCAAATAAGGATTAAACCTCTAATCATATTCTTTGAAACATAATACAGAATCATTCAAATAAAGTTTTATATATAAGCTTTCCCCACTTTTGACATATATTCAACATTAAGTATCAAAAATCTGTAAAATTTAGAAATCACTTGTGTGTGTTTGTGTGTGTGTGTGTGTGTGTGTGTGTGGTACTAGGGCTGCACCCAGGATCTCAAACATTCTAGGCAAGTACTCTATAAATGTGCTACATTCTACACCTTATTTTTTATTCTGAGACGGGGTTTTGCTAAACTGCCCAGGCTACCCTTGATCTTGTGATCTTTCTGCCTCAGCCTCCCAAGCAGCTGGGTTAACAGACAACAATGAGTCACCATAGTCACCAGAAATTACCTTTCCATGAAGAAAACTGTGCTTTAAAAAAAAAAAAAAAAAAAAAAACTATATATGTACTGATAAATTTTACAGAAAAATTTGTACTAATTGGTAAAGTAACTCAATTATCAGACTTCACTAGATTGTGAGTATAATAATCTCTTTAATGACATAGTTGCTTCTTTTTTTATGTTACTTTGAAGTTATTTTATTTTGGAAGTAGAAAACATCTTAAAAGAGATTAAGAAATAAACTACACAGGCTAATTTTTATTATACTGAACATCTCAAACTTTCACTTGTTTCATTAATCCCCAAGATAAATAAAAACTCTTCTGCAAAGTATTCAGTCACCAACAATAATACTATTAAATAGGAGTATATATCAATTTCACAAAGAAGCAAAAGAATTCCTTTACAGCAAATCCTACTGCTGTTGCTACAGCAAACTGCTTAATACAAAGAATTCTAAAACTATTCACTTTTATTGAAAATGTACCACTAAAGAGGAACATCCTTTCTGATGTGATGTTACTATTCTGCAAAAGTTTTTAAACATAATAAATCTAAGTTCAGATGCTTTTGCTAAAATACCAGTTTGTAAAGAAGAAACTCAAAACCATTTAACCATCTCCTGCTTTGGTAAAGTCAGCCGACTTCTTGATGTGTAAAAATGTAACTCTCGTACTGGGGATATAGCCCAGTGGCACAGCACCTGCCTGGCAAGCACAAGGTCATGCGTTCAATCCCCGGTACCAAAAAAAAAAATTAAACAAAAAAAAGGAGCTCTCATTCAGATTGTCCAGAATATAAACACACATAGGACACACAACAGTACCTATGAAAGACATGGATAAAATCTGATCCTGTCCTCAAAGTCTAGGCTATAAAGGCAAATCTTAGAAAAATACCTTCCAAAGGTCTAATCTTTGTACTATTGGCTCATTACTCAAGATTAAATGTTATTTGTCCAAATAAGCCCACATAAAGGAGTGTGTTAATCTGCAAGAGTAATCACTCTAGGGGAGCTACAAGGTTCCAGTCTTATGCAATACCTTGACTCTGGTAAACCTCTGGAAATCTCCCACCAAATCCAATGCCACCACTCTTGTCCTAAACAAACAGCTTCCAAACCAAGCCATAAACACAATCTAGTGGGCTTGTTAAAACAGTTGCTGGGCCTTGCTAAAGTTTGATTCTTGGGTTGTGCTCTCAAACTGCACTTCTTACAAAACTCTCAAGTAATACTGATGGTACAGAGACCACATTTCAAGAACACAATTCTAAAGCTGGGCATTACAGCACACGCCTGTAATCCCAGCACTTGGAAGGCTGAGGCAGAAGGATCACTGCAAGATCAAGACCAGCCTGGGCTACAAAGTGAGCTCAAGGCCGGTCTGAACTGCATAGTGAAACCCTATCTCAAAAAGAAAAATTAATTAGTTAATTAATTTTTAAAAAGAACACAATGCTAAGCAGCTTATCTCCTCCAAATAGGTATTAATAGTCTCTCACCTAGTCTATCTCTAGCCACTTGTGTGCCTCCCCCAATCCTATTTGCCACGTAAAAGAGATGTTTTTAAAAACTCAACTCTAATATTATATCTCTATTATGTGAAGATGTCATTTTCCCTCCTGAACACAGGATGAGAGTGATGAAGACAGTGCTACCAGACCTCACTTTGTTGCCTCTAAAATGCGAGTTTACCTGCCAGCTACGATGCTGAATTGTAGAAACTCCATAGGGGATTACTTGGAGAAAGTGGGTTTTTTTTCTTTTTATTGGAATAGAGAAGTGTTGAAGGAGGGGGGTCCTCACTATGTAGGCTCAGGCTGGCCTTAAATTCACAATCCACCTGCCTCCATCTCCCAAAGAATGGGATTACAGGTATGCACCACCATGCCCATCTGCAAGATTTCTTTTATCCCTAAATCTCTACAAATTGCCCTCCTTGGAGTCCCTTGATTAGGAGCTCTAAAGGAATGCTATTTACTAAGCTATCTCAGCTTGTAACCCATATCTGCATCATCCTTATAAAACTGGGGTTCATGTCTCTACAAAGCATATTTCTTCTCTGACAACTGGCTCTGTTTTAGGAAGGTTAGAGAAGGCACAACTCCTTCCTTTTTGTTTCTTGTTCCAGTCAGCATCAACTTAACAACAGTTTACTTGGCAGAAGCAGCTTGTTCCAGTACACAGCAATTAATATCAGTTTCTAGTTTTTCTAAAATTACCAGAACCAGCATCCACTTGCCCCTTCACTCCCCAGACTACACAACCAGCCAGGTAAGAACTCTCTTCAAAAGACTGAATCTCAGCTTCAAAGGGTCCCTTCAGAGGCACCTGCATCAGCCAGGCAGTGACTCCCTCCTCAGAGGTCTGAATGGCAGCTCCATAGTCCCTCCTGTGAACTTCAGAGGAAAAGGAGTAAAGCAGAACCCACTCCTTATCACCCGAGGAGCATCCACCAAGCACCCATAGCTTCTAAGGCACTAGTTTCAACCTTGCCCATGTGTTTTTCCAAGAACTAGCAATGGTCAATACTCTCTGAAGTGACAAACTTCTTGAAATTTTGGTTATCTTTTTTGCATTTTTGTTGTCATACCTGGTTGACAAGTTTTATACTAAATTCCCTCTAGTAACTGGTAGTATAATTTCTGACTGTTAGGCCAGATTCCTGACTGATGTCTGTGAAACACTGAAGAAAAAGAGGAAAGATCATGATTAGGCTCAATGAGAAAAGTACTTGACCTAAAAGCAGGCCCCATATACAAAAAGTCAGAAACATGTGAGATTAACATATAGTAGAAAAAAGAAGACAGGAAGAAGTATAAAAGATAAGTGCTAGAGTACCTGTGACTTTATAAATAAAAAAAAAATTATGAAAAACACAAAGAATATATTTGGCCTTCAGGGACTAAAAATAGGACTAAAGTGGGTGCAATTTACAGGACAGTCCAGCAGATCATAGTGTAATTAAGATAAGGACAACTGGAAATGCCTCATAGAGTAACAGTATGGTTCTGCTTTGCCCACAGGTCTATCTCTTGGGCCTGTGATAAGGCACTACAAGACAGAAAAAAGTAGGCAAAATCTAATAATTTTTCTTTTATCTTTATATATTTGAATATCCTAGAGATCTATACAACTCTGCTGTGAATAGCTTAGGAAATGAATATGAATTCATGCATGTTTAGAGACAGTGTCAGAGCAGTGCTCCTAAAGTATAAATGGCTAGAAAAAATTTGGATCTAAGATTCTAGGAGTTCTGAAATGTCATTGTTTGTCCCTAATTCAAGTGGAGATTTAAAAAAATTGTTGGCAGATTAGATGACTAGATTAAGCATCTTTCTTTTTAAAACAGCTATCTTGAAGACAAAGACAATCTCAGTAAAGTGACCTTGATGAGTACTAAAGGAATCACATGTGAAATTCCTTAAAGTTTATTTCATTTAAAAAAATGAAGGATGTCTTAAAATTGCTCAAGCTGTTGTAACAAAATACCATATAAAGATAGTTATATAAACAACAGAAATTTATTTTTCACAGTTCTAGAGGCTAGAAAGTCTAAGATCAAGGTGGATTCTGGCTCACAAATAGATCCGACTTTCAGCATCCTCATATAGTAAAAAGATAAAGGGAGTCTCTCTAGACCCTTGTTCTTATGCAATACTGGGCATTGGACCCAGGGAGTAATGCTAATATTAAGTTTCTAGACTTTTAGAAAATGAGTTTTATACTTTATCTTTATGCCATACCTAATTATAGGTAAGTTGTATCCCCATTCAATACTATATTAAAATTTAACAGGGCATTTTCATCCACTCTTTATACACTAAGCTGAAATTTAAAGATGCCATATGGTTAGAGAAATGCATGAAAGGTAAAAAATTCTGTCTTTACTCAAAAGAACATGAGTGTTTTCTTTATATGATGACAAAGAAGGATCTCTGAAAGATGAGACAGAAGTTGTAGCTGATGCAGAATCACACAGGAATTCAAATTCTACAACTGTGGCTCTACCAGAAGTTTAAAGTACATATATTTGGTTTATTTACCAAACTGTTTAGCAACAGATAAACTAAAATACTAAATATCACACTGTAACCTGTAAATATATACATCAATAAAAAAAAAAAAACTAGAATACTGCATGAAAAGTAAAGACTATCCTATTTCTAATACTAAAAATGTCCTTGGGGATATAAAACTGCTATCTGCCTCCAGAAGTATTAGAATTTCATTATCAACTAAATTACCATTTAGATTAATTGTATGTTGCAACAAATGTTGGGAAAACCAGCCTTTAGAATTTGAGGGGAGGGGGACAGGTTTGAGGGTTTTTTGTTTATTTGTTTTTTTGGGTTTTTTGTTTTGTTTTGTTTTGTTTTGTCTTTTTGAGATAGGGTTTCACTATGCAGTTGGCCCTGAATTCACTTTGTAGCTCAAGCTGGCCTCGAACTCATAGCAATCCTCTGGCTTCAGCCTCCCAAGTGCTGGGATTACAGATGTGTACCACCACGCCTGGCAGTCTTTAGCATTTTCTTCAAATGGTTTAGAAATAAAGGATGGAATCAAAACTTTAAAAACTACTCATGGTTAAAGATGTTACTATACACACCTTTAAAAATTAACATATATGTATCTTTTTAAATGTTACATTTTCTTTTTAAATGTCAAGTCTTATGGACACTCCGGTCCTAGAATGACAAAAATATTTACCTGATATTTTTAAACACAAATCAAGGAAATCAAGTTATTGTTAAAAATTCACCTGTTGATGGTGAAATACAATAATCATCCTCTACAGACTGGCCATAGAAATCATCATCTTCAAAATCTGAAACAGAAACAAAAGAGACAAATTCATTTACAAGGTTTTTTTACATGCTTCCTTATTAATAAAGAAGTAACTGAATTCTCTATACAATTATCAAAATTAAAAGAACCTAGGTCTACTTTTCAAAAAATTCTAAGAATTTTACCTGCTAAGTAGGTATTTACTGATATTTCATATTTTTCCTCACGTAACCTTTACATGAGTCAGCTGAACCCTAAGTCTCCTTGTGCTCACTTGATAGCTAACAGACCTTTTACCTTATTTAATAGAATATGCTCTTTGCCTAGATTTTCCTAAGGCTGTTTCTTTTTCCCAATCAAGGATGCAGCTTAAATGTCACCTCTTTGCAGAAATCTTCCCTGATCACTCTGTGTAATGTGGCAAGCTCTGCTGCTACATTTACCTTCTGGCATGCTCCTCCAATTTACTGTCTTCAAAGCACCACACCTGTTTCACTTCATGAAACTATCAGTTCCTTCACAGCAAGAGTTGTTTCAGTCAACTGCTTGGCACATTTTTGGCATTAATATTTATGTAAATGTATTCGCTAACTGATTCAACAAATACTAACACTAAGCCAGGGACAGAGAGAAAGAGACAGACAGAAGGATACACAGACACAGACACAGACACAGACACAGACACAGACACAGACATAGACACAGACATACAGAGAAGGGGGCCTTTGGTGCAAAAGTGAGCACATTCCCAGTTCTCTCCAAACCAAAATTCTGACAGAGAATACAGATAAGAATACAGACAATTTTACAAGATCATATAAGCAATCAGTATGAGAAGCACTGAGCAATTTGGGAAGAACATATGAACAAAATTAGTATTAGAAATGAGAAGGCTAAGAAAAGATACCCAGGAATATAACATCCAAACCACAAAAACAGAGTTAACCTTTACCCCACCTCTTTCACCTCCCACTTTGGATTTCTGAGACCATCTCCATGTATAGCACAGGCTGGTCTCAAACTCTCAAACTCAAAATCCTCCTGCCTCAGCCTCCCAAGTGCTGGGATTATAGGCACATGCCAGTGTGACCTACCCAAGTTAGTCAATTTTTGAGTGTACTAGCGCAGCAGACACAGCATGCTCAAAGGCTGAGACCAAATGCTATGGTAGAGAAAAAAATAATATATTAGGAAATAAATGAGGGACTACTCACAAACAGGTATTTTAGGTATTAAAATAAGAATCATTTCTACTAGGTCAATTTGTCAATACTAAAACTGATCCTGAAGTGCTACAGTATAAAAAGATGAATAAAATTTTCTACTGCAGTCTTGGTAAAGTGACTGATCTCAACATCAAAATTTTGGAGTGTTTACTAAATAGAAGACATTATGCCAGCCACAGGGCTAAGTATAAAATTAAAGTAGAACTTATAAACTAGTAGCTGAGGCAGTCATGTACAGTACTAGCCAAATTACAGAGCGAAACAAAGTGAGAATTAAAAAAGAAGCTAACAATTTAGAATATAGACTCTCGAGGTTAAATTATTTTTTCAAATTTTTGCATTATTATTCTGAGAGTCCAAGGAAAAGCTTCACTGGGAAGAAGAGGAACTGGACCCTGAAGACGAGTAAATTTTACAAGCAGGAGAAAGGAATGAACCTCATCTGCTACAGGACAACTTGTTTATGATGTCACCAACTGTTCCACAGAATCATGACAATCTGACCTCAAGTACCTAAGGTGAGAAAATATTTACCACTCATTCCCTGATGCCAAACACCTCTCTTCCAGCAAGTTTTACTTGCCATAGACATCCTGCTTAAACCCCAAACCCGTTCTGAATCAGATGTTCATCTATATAACCTTCACAGCACTGTCATAACTTTCTGTAGTATCACTCATACTCGCAATAATCTGTTACTCTAATCTCCTCAGAGATCCCCTCAATATCTTAATATATTTGCCAGCCTTAGAACAGTACTCTAACCATTCAATTATTATTGGTTGAGAAAATGATGATTTTTAAAGAAATAACAATAAGATTCATCTATATCCTTTCATATCTGCAAAATTATCTCTCAGTCTAAAGTCATTTCTCAGATGATAAGTGGCCCCTATGTCAATATTTACAGACACAATACTTACTGAAAAGGACCTCCACTCTAAAATGAATACCAGAAAATCAATGCATGCCAGGTAGACTGGTTCAGTCTCCAAACATAGCCTAGGATGTTGGTCCCCCTTCACCAGTAGAGCACACTAATACTAATATTCTAGAACAATCTAGAACAGGGATGCTAATAACCACCAATATGTTAAGCACTGTCTGCTCTGCATTTTACAGAAAAAAATAGGTCTTTATTTCCATCCTGCATTGGTACATAATTATTTATATTTTTAGCTTTAATGATGTTTGGTGACGCTATAATTACGTACTGTATGATGTGCTCCTAAAACCTCTAACTCCATTTAGACTCCTAGAGAACATTCATACACACATTTTTCCTTATTTCATTTTTAAAATCAGCGTTTTCACTGATGCCTTTTCCTCTACTGCTTTTTATTTCCATTTCAACGTACATTTATGAGCATTACCAGTCAAAACCTGAGTAAACACCTCAAGATTATCTGATGAAATTGTGCCATTTTAATATGGATCTTTTCCTGTCTTCTACGTCCCCAGTTTGAAACGTGTTGAAAAACAAATCAGCTCAAGTTAGGTTCTGCACTAAAAACTTATGAACATATGAAAATATTTAACATGTAAATGCATAGTTACAGCGGGTTAGTTGAACACAGGCACTAAGTCAATCTATTTTACAAGTAAAAAGTTTCAAGGACATTTCTGAAGAGATTCTGGGGAGAGGAGCTGGAACCAGGCACATGAGTAGCCAGCCTCGGAAAAAAAAACAATGGAATAAATGACTGTGTCTACGTGTCTAATAGCACAGGATCCCGAATATGCCAAGTAACCTTCCCATACGTCGTACTGCACCTCCTTCCTAGATCGATTCCAGAGAGCAGAAACCACAATTTAACGCCATTCACTGGCTCTCAGATGATCTGTTGTTTTCCCCAATTTGGGGCCACCCGGAATATCAGTGTGGGCCACTGTAGTGAGACACACTGATCGAAACAGATGCCAACTGGCTGGGACCTCAGCTGAACAGCGAAAATGTCCCAGCGTGGCCCTGTCACCTACCTTCATCGTAGTTATAGCCTCGGACATTCCGATGCCGGGCCATAATGGTACAGAGGGTGTCTGCCACAGCCCCTTCCAAACTACTTAGTTCAGATACTGACAGGGCGCCAAATACGACCTGGAGACCACATACGCGCCATCTTGGCTTCCGGCAGGCCGCTGAGACGAGCGCTTGCGCACGCCGACGTCTTATCTGCGCAGTGCGCGACGGCAACCCCTCAGGGTCACAGAGCACCTCCCAGGGAACGCATGCGCACTCTTGCGGGGGGGAGGGGCTGGCGGGGCGGGATCGGTGCGTTTTGTGGTTCTGGGATTAACTGCAGGTTGGCTGAACTGGGTTCCAAAATCGGGAGCTTGCACTACCTACAATTTAATGGTTTGGCTTCAGTGTTGGGAGCGAGTATCTTAGACCTAGGCCGGCATTCCATAGTATATTTTGGATTTGGTTTCTGATGATCTCCTGGGAAAACTGCCTGTGCGCTGAATAAGAACGGGGATTTTGTTTTCTGACTTTCATTTTTGGGGCTTATTTGGGCACGCAATAGTCATTCAACAAACATATGAATGTGGTTTAACAATTAGTCCACGCTTTAGGGGGAAAAAAGATCTTTTTAAATAAGCAAAGTTGGTTAAATTTAGAATCTAGCTACAGTAAGTCACCATTCTTTTGTATGGCTTCACGAATGAGCCCGATTCAGCGTTAATATCGTAACAGCTCGCAGCCCTTAGCTATGTACACGATCTTCATCAGCATGATGAAGTATTCTCTGAGCGTTCATTACACAAGTAACCATGTGTAAGTTGCTAACACTATACAGCGTAGCTCTTTACACATAGCACTGGCATTTGGTCGTGATGAAATGTTGTGGATACTTAAATATATAACCTTTTATTAAATGTCCCCATTCCTTAGAACATAGGGTTAATAATTCTGTGTAAGAAAAACAATCTCATTTTCATACGGAATAAACATCTTCATTTTGAAATGAGGATACTTCACATCAAAACCAAATTCATTTTATAGCAAAGACTTGAGAGCTTACTCTGCTTTTTTTAGTTCACAGTAGAGATGAGAATAATACAAACTTAATTCACACTAGTAAGTGGTTTGCATGGAAGTTTATACATACAGTTGAATGTATCTGACTGCCAAATGTTTGTTCTTAATTATCATTGATTGCTGTTTAGTATGGTCCCAAGAGAAAATTTTACACAAAAGAGAATTAGTTGCTAATTTTGTGTAGCTTTTAAATGTTTATCTTATATTTTTAAGTAATTTTTAAAGTAATTTTTCTCTTTGTCAAATGAATATCATAATACTATGTATGTGGCTCATAGTATTATGAATAATTATTCATGCAAGACTATTTAGCCCAAAACATAGGTGTTTAAAAGAATGTTATTATTAGTTGACTTGGTGGCACATGCCTGTGATCCCAGCTAACGTGGCGGTTTGGGCAGAAGAATCACAAGTACCAGACCAAGCTGGGCAACTTAGACCTTCTCTCAAAATAAAATGTTAGAAAAATGGCTGGGGATGTAGCCTAGTGATAGAGTGGCTGTCTAGCTTGTGCAAGGCCCTGAGCATATATATATATATATACACATACACTCTAATGGCAGCTTCCACCCCACTGTAATTGCCGAATACCAATTTAAATACACTCACCGAGGTAAATCAGTTATGAAACAATGCTCCTGCCTAGGAGGTAGTATATAACTTGATTCTATGTCATCAATGACGTACCCCTACATTACAATGTTCAGAACAAACAAATGGTCAAAGGAAACTTCACCTTGTTGACTTTGCTTTTATTTGCATAACTCTTACATGTACTATTATAATGTATAACAACATAAAACTATAGTACTGTACTATACTATAATCAGCAAATATTACAGTACTATATAAACAAGGTGCATTATGCAAAAAAAAATTGAGGCTCCATAAACAAGATGTACAGAACTGTACAAAAAATGATATCTTAAGTCCATAATTATTAAAATGAAATGAAAGATTGATCGTTGTGATTTTTAAATTTTTACTAGTATATGTTTGTAGTACATGCGATTACTTTTGTGTGTGTGTGTGTGTGGCACCAGGGATTGAACTCACAACCTCGCACCTGTCAGACAGGCACTTAAGTCACTGAGCCAAACTCCCAGCCACGATTACTTTCATTGTGAGGAATTTATACATGTCCATCACACATCTTTAATTTTTTACAGGCATTGATTTTAACCATTAAGAAAGGAAGAGTGGAAGGGAGAGAAGGTAGTTGTAAATATGATATCTGACAGACATACAAGAAAAGTTGCAGAGTTTTCTAATTAAATGAGTAGGAATATATCCCCTGTGCTACAAACTGAATTGCCAAGGGGTTCTTTTGGGATCCCTTGCAGTTTTGTGATTGTTTTAGGACTTATAATTTATATATTAATAACTAAAATCTACTCATCCAGATTATTGAACACAGGTCTGTAAAATTTAAAACCAATGATTTTCTTTTTTCTATTGATCTTCCAAATTACACCCCTCTGTCAGAACTAATTATATTATTACCTTCCTTTGTGGAATTTTCCTTGATATTCTTACTTTTTTTTTTTTTTCTTTTTCTGACCTTCTCTTTTTTCATGGCAAAACTCAGTAAAAGTTGGTGAGATTCTGTGATCAGGTCTTTCTCTCAAGGAAAAGCTC
This sequence comes from Dasyprocta punctata, assembly GCA_004363535.1. NCBI lineage: Eukaryota > Metazoa > Chordata > Mammalia > Rodentia > Dasyproctidae > Dasyprocta > Dasyprocta punctata. The sequence goes on from RJWM01007321.1 coordinate 43,548, forward strand.
TGCCCTCAGAGGATGTGAGGCCATCCAGGAATCCCTGTTTGACAGAAATGCTGACTGCAGAACTAAAAGAAGGAGGCATCGGAGAAGCTGAAACAGATCTTCAAAGAAGACTCCATGGGTGTTTTTAATTTGTGTGTGGCATTGTAGAGCTTACTGCAGAGCATATCAAAACCATGGAAAGGTAGTGGTGGGGTCACGAACTTTATAAAGCATAGTGATCCCCTCAAGAACAAAACAGAATTTAAAGTGCTCTGTCCTGAGACGTGCACTGCTACATGGGGAATACCAGCAAAACAGTGACACCTGGGCGAAACCTTCTTCCTCTGCAGGAGGTTCTTTCAACTACCCATCCTAGGCTGTCTGGCTGTCAAGCACTCTATCGTGAAATATAATAATAAAGCTATTTCAGAAGTGCTTTGCAAGTTTCAGTTTTTCAGAAGTTCATGCTGTCCTCAATGCTCTAGTAATAATTAATCCTCCAGTGTAAAATCTTTCAGATTTTAAGTCCAAACCCCTAGAAAGACCTCAGAGTTCCGCTGTGATTTCATCTCTGCCTGCCTTCTCACTTTACCTGCCACCACTCTGTCTCCCCACTGGAGGCACTGTATGCCACAGCTTTTACTTCCATGATTTCAAACCTTGCTGTGCTCTTCTGTCCCAGGACATTAGCACATACTATCCTTCAGCCTACAATACTCTTCTGTCCTCAGGCTGTCTTTGTTGCTCAGGGAAACTACACAGGTATCATGCATGCTGTGATACATCCTTGACTGGCGAGAATGTTTCCCTTCTCTACCCTCAAATCACCCTATTTGTCTCTGCTATGATATGTACTAATAATATCCTAATTCTATATTTGCTTTGACCCCTGTCTTCCTAATCTTGTCTTTCCAATATCCAGGACTGAGTTAAGTAAACTTTGTTGAATGGTTATAGAATATATGTAACATGTAAAATAAATATGTTTTATAAGGTACAAAAATTCATGACTAGAAAAATTGATAAGAATAAGATTCCATGAAAGAAACTGCAAAGAATGAGAAAGTGAATAACATGGAAATAAAGACTATGAATAGTACCTCCAATGAAATGAAAATAGTTGTCCACATAAAAACTTGTACATGGAGCTGGGTGTAGTGGCACATGCCTGTATTCCGAGCACTTTGGAGGCTGAGGCAGGAGGATCGTTCCAAGTTTGAGACCAACCTGGACTACGAAGTGAGTTCAAGTCCAGTCTGAACTGCATAGGGAGACCCTGTCTCAAAAAGCCAAAAAGTAAAATAAAATAAAAACTTGTACATGAATATTTATATCAGTATTATTCATGTTAGTCAAAAATTAGTTCTGAAATGTCACTAACTGATGAATGAGTAAATAAAATTGAGATACAGTACAGCAGGATATTATTTGGCAGTAAAAAGGAATCAAGTACTGATAATAAGTTATAGCATGGATATAAACTTGAAAACATTACACTAAGTAAAAGAAGCCAGTCACCAAAACCACATACTGTATGATTCCATTTCTATAAAATATTCAGCACAGGCAAATATTTAGAGATTAAAAGTAGAGTAGGGGCTGCCTAGCACTGGAGGTGAACAGAAAATGACAGCTAATGAACAAATTTCTTTATGGGGGTGATAGGAATATTATAAAATTGTGGCATAATTCTGTAAATATAAGAAAATCCACTTTTTTAAAACTACAAAATTATATTCATATATTCGTATATTTTCATTTATAATTATATTCCTGTATAATTCACTTATTTTGCAGGTATGCCGATATATTCCCATGATCCCAACACTCAGGAGCTGAGGCAGGAGGTTTGCAAGTTTGAGGCCAGGCTGAATTACATAGCAAGATCTTGTCTCCAGTAAAACTATATACTTAAGTAGGTGGGTTGTATTGTATGTTAATTATATATTAATAACACTACTGTGTTATCTTTTTTAAAAAGTCCCTTTCAGTGAAGCTTGACAAACATTCAGTCAATTTGAAGGCAGAGTTTCTGCCACCTGTGTGAGTGCAGTGAGAAGCTTCTGTAACTTCTGTAACTCTGCCACCCAGAAAGGGACAATATCTGGCCCACATGCTGTTTACTGTGAAGGTTAAAAACCATTTAAACAAAAAGCTCTATTCCATTTGGCAGCTGTAGAATTTTGGGGCACTTGCTTCTCTGCTCCATGCTTTCATTGTCACGCTGTAAGATGAAGGACAGAAATTGAATGTTCTTAAACAGTAAAGAGGATTTGAATGGCTTAATTCATAGATGCATCTCAAACAGCCCTCAACATGTGGAAAGTGCTCCAGAAATCTTTGTGCACTTCTTCAGCCCTCCGACTTCCACTGTAGTGAGATAGTGAGTGTTTTGAAGTGGTCTGGTTGGTACCCTTGAACTTTGTACTGCCTCAGTGAGGCGGGCTCCCTCCCATGTTGATATTAAGGCTTTTGGTCCAGCAGAACTTACAGCACTCTCTTGCTCCTTGGGTAAAGCAAAGAATTTGCCAGTGTTTTCTCAGCTCTGTGAGGCAGTAGTGACACTGAGTCTGCCCTTACTCAGTGCTCACAGCCCCTGCCCAGGTAACACTGCACCCACCTCCTGCCCAGCCCACCACGTCAGCTTCTGCACCATGGTAAGTGGATGGATTTTATGAGAACTTTCAGCCTGTCCATCTATGTTCAAGAAATCAAAGCCTAGTTTCCAGTATTTCTGAAACTATCCAACCCATCCAGAATTTTTTGATTAATTAGCATTTATCAAGATGAGGTCTCATTGTGTTACTCAAGTTAGTCTCAAACTCCTGGGCTCAAATGATCCTCCTGTTTCTGCTTCCTGAGTAGCAGGACTACTGGTACACACCGCCGTGCCCAGCTCCATCTAGAAATCCTTTATACAACAGTTCCCACCTAGGTTGAAGCAAACTTAGGCTGCAGAGAATCTGCCATTTTTGACAGAATGGTCCTTAAGAAAGAAAAGACCATGGAATAACTTATTTTGTGCTCTCATCCATCAGGCTTGAATGGATCTTCAGGCTTGCTGGACATACCTAGTTAGTGCATGCATAACATCCAAAATCTGTAGACTGTCCATCTCTGAGTGTTATCCTGAGTGCTGCTTATATATGTATAACTTAGAGACCCATATGGCCCTTTACCCATGAATAAGACATGTACCCGCTGTACAAAATGCTATGAGGCACCAACGATATAGTCATGACAAATCAAAGGGTAAGACGCTTTTAAATCCCCAGGAAAAATTCAAAGCAAAGAAAATTTGCAACTCAAAGTTATAGCAGAATAAAAGCATCAACATGAAAGGTAGAATTTAGAAAGTCAGAAAGGTACAAAAAGACTCTCATTAGGAGTCATTTAGAATGGTGAACTGTGTAAGGAATTTCCCTTCATTGCCCTGTCATGCTCTATTTCTTTGGAAAGCAGAATATAGGATATACATAGTGTCAATGTATTGTTTAGGATCTTAAATCTAGAAAAACTCTGAGAAGATAAGCATAAAATCATTTGAGCCATGTGAGATGGTTCTTAGATTTTCTTAAAAGTGGCAAATTGGAATTTGGGAAAAGCAGAAAGGAAATACATGTTTTCTCTTCACCTCGATATGTATGTAAGGTTAGAGGTGTTGCTCACCTTGAGAATTAAAATATGAGTTAATTACACAACAGCACTGCCTGTATATGGGACCACAGATTTTGCAATCTGTCCCCCAAAAATATCACACTGAAAAGACAGCTGGTACTGTTTACTTTTTATGTACTTTGGAGTCATTTATATTACTTTGGTTTCCAATTTTTATATCTCTCAGGAAAGGAATCAATGTGATTGATCATTTTGTTCTTATTTCTTCCTACTCTTCTCATTTCCTGACTTCATGTAGGCAAGATTTACATTAACTCTGATTGAAATATACATAACAACATTGACAGAAGATTTATAGCCAGGTTTGCATTTATGCAAATAGAATAGGTCTTTTTCAAGCAGAATACTAACAGTTAACCTGGTGGATTTCCCATTACCATTGTAGATCATATTTTCCTAAGATGTAGATATATTTTCCAATGTATTTCCATCCGACACGTTTTCACCATATGATGCTGACACACTTCCACTTGGATATTAGGACACTCATCCAGTGAGACACATTTCCTCCCCTTAAACTCACTTCAGCAGCATATATACTAAAACTGGGTGGTCTGGACTTGTGTCTCTGTGGAATCAATATCAGGTGCCTGCTAAAGCACATGGTATTTGTCAGATACTATGGGTTAGATCTCAGATGACCCCCAAAGCCTCACATGTTTAGAAAGTGATTAGCTTATGGGAGAATTATGATTGACTTGCTGTTAGGTGGGGTCTGGTCAGGAGAGGCAGATCACTGGAGGAATGACCTGGAAGGGTGTCTCTCCCCACCCGGCTCCTCTCTTCCTGGCTTCTCCTTCCTGGCTACCATGAGGTGGGCAGCTTTCCCCTACCCAGGCCCTTCTATCATGCAGCCAGTCGTGAAAGCACTGAAACTTCTAAAATATGGGCTGTAAATGTCTCTTCCTTTAAATTATAGGCGTTGGGTATTTTGTCCAGTGACAAGGAAATCAATTTTCCATACCTATAACAAACACCTGAGATAAACCAACTTAAAAAGGGAAAAAGTTATTTTGCCCCATAATTTTGGAGGTTTCAGTCCATGGTCAGTTGATCCTGTTGCATTGAGCCTCTGGCAACATAGTACAGCATTAAGGGAACCCATGGCAGAGGAGGCCTGTTTACCTCATGGCAAGCAGGAAGCAAAGAGAGATAAGAAAGGGCCGAGGTCCCAATATTCCTTTCAAAGTCACGCACCCCTCCATCCCACATAATAGCCTCACTTCCTTTAGACAGGTTCCACCTCTTAAAAATTCTACCAACTCCCAGTAGCACCACAAGCTGGGCCTTTGAGTGACATTTCACACCCAAACTATAGCAGCCATAAAAGATGATGCAGCTTCCACGTGGTCCTCTTGGGATGTTCTCAGCCTTGGCACCCAGCCACCATATTATAGGGAATCCATATAGCTCCATGAAATAACCACATATAATATTCCAGCAATGCCTTAGTTGAGGTCCCAGAGGACAGCCAGCATCCATGACCAGACATGGGCAAATAAAGCTTCAGATGGTCCTCGCATCCAGTTTTCTGGACTCCACAACTGAAGTTCAGTGGAATAAAGATAATCTGTACTCATTGATTCAGCCCACATTGCATGCTTATGAACAAATACAAATTTTGAGAAAAAAAAAGCCGGGCATGTTTGCACACATCTGTAATTCCAGTACACTCAGAAAGGTGAGGCGGGAGGATTGTGCCAAGTTTCAGACCAGCCAGGGCTACAAAGTGAGCTCAAGGCCAGCCTGATCTGCATAGTGAGACCCTGTCTCAAAAAAATAAAAAATAATAAAATGTATATATATATATATATATATATATATATATATATACCTTTATCTTAAGCCACTAAATTCTAAGTGATTTGTTATGTAGCAGTAGATAACCAAAATAATTATCACTTCAAAAAACATTTTTATGAGGACAATAATAAACACCTCTATGTTTTAATGCAGAGCTCCATGCCTTTGCATGCTCATAATTCAAAAAAATGTTAATGATAGTTAAATGATTAATGACAAATATTATTGACTATAATCATTGTATGACAAAGAATAAAAGTATAGAAAGTCTGCTTTAAGTAAGATTTTCTTTGTCACTAGTCATAATTCTGAGAACTGCCTTCTACGTTTACCATGAAAAAATCACAAAAGACCTTTTTAATTCCATTCCATTGAAATTTTATACTAAAATGACCCAGGAAGGCTAGTGTAACAGGGACTTGCTTCTCTGACTAGAAAATACAAGTTATGAAATTCTATAGTCCCCACTATTTCACATGTTACCCAACACATTAATTGCCTGAAAGTTTTAAGGAACAGATATTTTATTTAAAGGTTTATGCTTTTAAAAAACACACAGTCCAACAATGAAACTTTTGATAAGTGTCCCCTTCTCAAGTAATATTAACGTGAGTCATTTACAATTTTTAAATTACCCTATTGTTATTATTTTTCAGTTGTACCGATTCAGACTTACCCCAAAGACTGTTCCTGAAATTGATTTTTAACACTGATTGAGAAATGGAGCAGGAAATTGAGCAGCCTGCAATTAATTATGTCATTAAGATAGTGCTAATCAAATTTAATAAACACAGAATATTCTCCATAAGTTCTTAAACCTTCTGTAAAATTCTTTAAGATGAATTAGCCCCTTCTAGGTATTTTACCTTCTAAGTAGCTTGTTCCACTGAGGCACAAGAAGCTTTGGGTGATATGCTGAAGCTCAAAAAGTGCTTTGTATGCCTTAGGGTAGGTTGTCAAGAGTAAGACATCAATCAGGAATTTAGAAGTAGTCTAGATCACTGTGAACCCATGGTAAGATGGAATTCTGGTGTCCTTCATGCAACAGCAAATTTCCAGTATTCAGCAAGTCAGCTTTTTATTGCTGTGGCAAAATAACTGGCAAAACTTGGAGAAGGAAAGATTTATTTTGGCTCACAGTTTCAGAGGTTTTAGTTTATGGTCAACCAACCTCTTTGCCGTGGGCCCATGGCAAGGCAGAAACATCATGTCAAACCAGCACGGAAGAAGAAAATTGTTTACCTCCTGGAATCTGGAAAGTAGCAAGAGCAAAAATATGCCAGGGAGAAGGTCTTAGGACCAGATATAGTCCCCAAGGTCGTGCACCCATGCAATACTCCCTGCAACTACTACCCAACCCTTCTGTCACCTCCCAATAATGCTATCAAATTATGTCTCATGAATGAATTTACCCACTGATAGAGTTAAAACTCTCATAATTCAATCATTTCTGGAAACATCTCACAGACCCACCTAGAAGCATGCTTTACTAATTTCTTAGATGTTTTTCAATTCAATCAGGTTGACAATCCAATCACACATAATCGTCCCAGTGTGTGTCCGGAAACTTCAAACTGTTCTTCATTTACTAGTGTAAGCAATGAGAACACATTGTAAAAGAAGAAATGCATGGAAAGACCCTTACATCTCTGATTACTTTTGAGGATCAACCCAGGGCAAGGGAAAGAATCGCTGACTGTAATTTAGAAACCCTGGTTCTTGTCCCAATTGCTCATCAACAGTGACTTTGTGTTATATCGCTTTGCCTGCCTCTGGTTGGTTAGCTGTTTTTAAACAGGTCTTGCTACATGACCTTTAAGTTTCTTTCAAGTTTAATATTTACATTATCTTTTTTTGTTTTTTGTTTTTCTTTTTTTTTTTTTTTTTTTTTTTTTTTTTTTTTTGGATCAGGAATCTAACTCAAGACCTCGCTCTTGCCAGGCTGGTGCTGTGCCACTGAGCTATGTCCCTGGTCCACATTTACATTATTCTTGAGATGGTGTTGTCCCTCAGTGGTAGAGTTCTCACCCAGCATTCTTCACAATGCCCTGGATTAGACTTTCAACACTGAAACAAAATTTCCATGATTCTTAAATCACAGCAATACCATCTCTAAATTCAAAAGCAGAATGTACATATATGGGGATCTTCATTAGGTCTGGACATATGAGAAGATTTCTAGCCTCACTGCTTAAAAAGCCAAAGAATGCTGATACAACCTCATCTCTTTATAAGAAAATACTTATTAATTATAGCAAATAATAAACTGTTACAGTCGTGAATTTCCATGAGTAGAAAGCTGTTTGAAATGTTTCTTATCCTGATATCCACCTTGATATATTAGAACTGAAATTTTGCTCTGCGTATTTTCCCTATTGTCTCACATACTGTGTGTGCCTGCTAATCTTAATTGTCACTGGATTAAGAGACTTCCAGAGAGGTGACTAGATCATGGGGATGTTATATTATCAATGGTTTAACCCACTGATATTTGTAGCTGAAGGTACTGGTAGGAGGTTAGGCCCAGTTGGAGGTGGTCACTGGGGGTGTGCCTTTGGGTGTGCCTATCTCTCCAGGACATTCTTTCCAACAAGTTCTGCTTCCCAACCACCAAGAGGTTAGCAACTTTTCTTAGCCACACCCTTGCACCATGACATTTCTGCCTTGGAGCCAGCCAACTATGGACTGAAAACTGAAACTATCAACTAAAACCTTTCCTTTAAGTTGTGGCTGTCAGGTATTTTGTCCCAACAAAAAAGGAGATCAATACAATAAATTACACAAATGAAACACAAGAGCCAACATACTTCTTGTTCCAAAATTGTTAATAAGCAGTATGTATAAGTTTGAACATTAGACAAAACACAAAACAAACAACCTAAACAAGTGTTACCCTGAAATAAATGTTTACTGGAAAATTGATGAAAGGAAATGCTATATATCGAATATTTTTGTGTCACTCCCCCAATCATATGTTGAAATTTTAATCCCCAATGTGATGCTTTTAGGCAGTAGACACTTTGGAAAGTAATTGAGTCATAGGAATAGAAACCTTATAAATGGGATTAGTGTTCTTCTAAAAGAAACTCAGAGAGCTACCCAGAGTTCTACCAGATCTGTTGGCACCCAACTCCTCCAACCTCCACAGCAGAGAAGGCTAAATATTTGTGGCTTACACGCATTTTTATTATAGCAGCCCAAATGGACTAAGACAGGAAGTCATGAGAATCAGATGATTATATACAGAGAAATGAAGACTCAGAGTTAGAAACCAAGATGATGTAAGAAGGTTAATATCTACAGGTACAAATTCCCTATGATGAATGTGATCATTATGTATACCTAAAAAGTACAAAAAAACTTAAGTAATTAAAAAAGAAGATTAATATCAGGATATAGAAAAAATGACTGGTTGCCTTAGAGTTAATCAGCCTAGAGAAGAAAACGTCCAAAAGAAGATATGATTGCTGTGATATTTTAAGAGCTAGTTGCAGATCCCAGTGTCGCACACCTCTAGTCCCACCTACGGAAGAGGCTGAGAGGAAGGAGGATTGCAATTTCAAGAGCAGCCTGTGTGATTTAACAAGGTCTTATTTCAAAATTAATTTTTTTTAATTTTAAGAAGTGCTCTATTAATACAGAATCCCTTTGTCTTACCCAGAAGGGTAGACTCCATAAGGGGAAAGGTTTCCTTGGAATATGAGAACAATGTAAACAAAGATTTCCAGCAGTCAAATGGAGAGTCTTAAGAGGCAGTTAATTTCCCATTATGGAAGATATTCTGTTAAAAAACTCAAGAAAATATTTTCATCTGAGGAGGTATTGGACCAGATGTCCTTCTAAGAGCTCTGCAACTCTATCTAGTTTTGATTCTCTCTCTCTCATTAAGTAATAAGGTGAGAAGACTTTTCAAAGCCAGACATGGTGGCACACACTTGTAATTCTAGCATTCAGGAAGGTGAGGCAGGAGGCTGGTAAGTTTTGAGGTCAAACATGACAAGACCCTGCCCGCAAAAGCCAAAAGATTGTATGGGGTGGGGTGGGGACCAGGGAGAATTTCAAGCATCAAGAGTGAGGAAAATGTCTGTACTGGGGAAATAATAGGGTATATAAGGGAAATGAAGCAGAAAAGTGTGTATGGAATAGGAAAAGGCACGATCAGTAAAGAAATTAGCCAGGGATAATCAATCAATTGGACCTTTAGGATGAAAGTTGGAACCTTGATCCAAAATTCGGCAGCAAGTTGACAGTTTAACTGGGAAAAAAAGGAAAAAATCAGAGTTAGTATAATGCCCTACAACTGTGTGGTTATTGTTAAAACATACTAGGGGTGTAGCTCAGTGGTGCAGCATGTATCAGTATGTACAAGGCCCTGTGGTTGAGCCCTAGCATTGAAATACAAAAATCATACTAAAGATAGGCATCCAATGACTTTGAGATTATATAAATCTAGACAGAAGAGGAAAAGGATGTGGACTGAATGCCTGACAGTTTGTTTTCATGTAATTTATGCCAATAAGATACATGCTCTGGGAAGAAGAGGAAACTGGGGAAAATGGGTAGATAAGGAGCCATGAGGACTGATGTGAAGCTGAGCGAAACAACTTTCCAAAAGGTCTGCAGAGGTGTTGTGTATAACATTTTTATGCAACGTTACTTCACCAAGCAAAAGGGAATCCCTTTCAAAAAATAAGTAAAATCTGGGCACTTTTATACATCTGCACTCATTAGAGATTATAGACTCTTTCAAGGAGGTATGTTTATATCCCCACATTCTGGTTAAGTTCCAAGTCAAATAATTTCATTCTGCCTATCTAAATCCTCTACTGTTTAATTGAAAGAAGGCATATTTCACTTCCTTAAAAGCTAATAAAACATGTCTAGAATTGTTCGTACTATTACACTGTATGGTATAATGTGATTCTTAGATTTAAATGTTCTTGAAACTCTTTATAACCCTCAAAAAGTGCTCTTTAAGTTGTGGGTTTTTTGCATTTTTACCAGCAATAATCCTTTTGGTAGTTATTTATTATAAATATATTTTTGTAAGACATCTGGATTAAGGAATATAATCTGACTATTTTTATATAGCAATGTGACATAGTTCATAAAGATACACTGATAGAATGCTTCTGTTCAACTTCACTCGTTTTTGTTTTGTTTTGTTGCTTTGTTTTGCAGCGCTGGCAATTAAACCTGGGCCTCACACAGGCTAGGGCAGCACTCTGCTACTGAGCTACCTCATCAGACTTTTTTCTTGTATTTTATATAGTTCACTTTGGAATGCTTTTTAGATTTATCATAGAAATCCAAGAAAACATCAACTTCTACTTGCTTCTTTAGTCCTCCTCTCAATTGTCAGGTTTTTAAAAATTCTTTTTATATTAAGGCAAGACCAAACTTGGCTTGGTTGTGGGAAAATCCTGGCATCGTAGAAGGGTGGAAAGTTGGCTAGAATCCAATAAACATTCATGACAGCCCTTTTTCAGCTTCATTCTGGTGGCTTAATCTGATAACCAGGAAGAAAAGAACTGCTTAGCAATGTGTCAACCTACTATCTAGTCTGGTTCACATGTTGAAAGTATAAAATTCTGTCACCCATTGCTAGGCTGAATGTCATATCATGCAAACACTAATCTTGTTCAACGGATGCACTTTTAAAATGTATAAATCTACTTGAAAACCAATCTGATAGCAAAGACATGCCTGCAGAAGGATGATTCAATTATATCAATGTACTTGTCACTCAGACTTCAACCCCCCTGAAAAATATTGTGATGGGAGTGGGCGGGTGTTAAAAACATGCAGTGTCTTGATAATAGGAAAACATTAGCCACAAAATGAAAAAAAGAAACTTTTTTAAAAGTCCAGGCCAAAAATTTTCTGATGAATTTTTTAGACTATCTGAATTGAATACAAACAGAAAAACTATCAACTTGCCTGAAAATTAGTAAACCTGACAAAATTTTATTTACTTCAATCATTGTCATTATTTTCAAATTGAGACTATATATATTGTCCTGACTCATTATTAAATAAAGTTGACATATAACTTTTGAAGTTGGAAATATAACTCTTCCTTGCTTCAAACAATATTGTGCATAAATTGTATTTTATCTCCCTACCATTTCTCATTTTCCCTTTATTTTCTTGCTCCAAACTTTAGTTATTTGTGAATACATTATGTATGCTTCTTTGTCTAATTTCAATAGCCTATAACTGAAAGTGACAGTTTTTAAACATTCCTTAACAATTTATGAATGTATTTTAATTTATGCCCAAGTTCACATGAGACTCTTTTCTTTTGAAATCTAAGCAGTTCCAGGATAGGAACATATTTAAAATTTGGGAAGGTTTAGCCTTTAAAAGCTACATTTTCCAAAATAGCTTAACTGGATCTTCCCTAAGAGACTAGATCTGTTCAAGTAAAATCAAAGAAAACAGTGTTAGATTATTCGATATATCGGTCAAGCTGATATATTATTCCAGGGACCTAAACTACTTTTTTAATTATACTAAATTAGGATCTTTATTCTCATTTCGTAAGTGAATAATGAGTTGCTTTTTAGCTGACTTTTCTCACTTGTGTTTGACTTTGGCTTGACTATTATGATACTAAGTGGCAAGAATAGTTTTTTCTTTTCTTCCTTCAATATGTCAAAAGAAAAGTATACCATTTAGTTTAAAGATCTTAATTGACTTTAACTTTATTTTGGGTACTAGAATCAGACACTTTATCCTCTAAAATAGGCTAAGTGTTCCAGCAAGCCAAGAAAAAGAGGTAGGTTTTAGTTTGATCCTTATTACTGAAAAATAAATAAACAAATAGATAAAGTTGTTGGTTTTACAGATGGAAAAGCATTTGAAGAAAGCAAAAACAAAAAGCAGATCAGTCATTTCAAAATTATTTACTTTTATTGTAAGACTGAGCAGAGACAGAACAATAGGAAAATAACCAGTTTGTTAATATCAAATTATTTCAGGTTACTTCTTTTGTATAAAGATTAAACCAGAGAGAACTTCAGCTTTATGTCTGTCTGGGAAATTTGGCTTTTACTTCTCTACTCCTGATTTCTCAGAAAGTTAGATAAACAGCTTAGTTTCTGCTTGGCGATGTGGAATTTAAACATGAATAACTCCATTTTGGCTTTCAGTCTGATCTGTTGGGGCCCAAGACAGAATCTTAATCTAAAACAGGCCTTCTATAAATTTTATTTATTTATTCCTTCCTTCCATTCTTCTTACTGCATACCACTAATTAAAAAGAATGTATATAAAACACTTATTAAAAATTTTTTATTTCATTGGTTATTATGTGTTTGTACTTATTCATTTAGTCTAGTTAAGAATTTGACCATATAGACTTATAAAATTGCTCATATGCTGTTTTATTGTTATACTCATAGAGCAACATTTCACATCTTTAAGACTTTCGTTAGAGACCAGATATGTTGGTATACACCTGTAATGCCAGCACTCTGGTGGCTGAGGCAGGAAGATTGCAAATTCAGTATCAGGCTGGGTTACACAGTAAGCTCAAGGCCAGCCTGGACTGCAAATTAAGAGCCTATTTTAAAACACACACAAAAACACAAGTGCGCACACACACATATATACACATATACTTATATTCATGCATATAGTAATAAGTAGCTTTTCTTTTTTAGGGGTAGGATCTTGGATTTTACTTATTTACTTACTTATTTACTTGCAATAAATAGAAGAAGAACTTGAATACAGGGCCTCTTTGCATGGTAGGCAAATAATGTACCACTGAGCTACACTTCACTCCCCTCCGCCCAGTCCCAGATCTTTGGGGGTTTTTGTTTGCTTGCTTGCTTGCTTGTTTTTGTCTTTTTGAGACAGGGTCTCACTATATAATTCAGACTGGCCTTGAACTCACTTGGTAACCCAAGCTGGCCTGTAACTCACTGCGATACTACTGCCTCAGCCCCCTGAGTACTGAGATTACAGGTGTGTGCCACCACACACAGCTGGATTTTATTTTAAACAGGATCTCTCTATGTGGTTAGGGCTAGCTCTAGCAATCCTTTTGCCTCAGCCTCCCAAGTGCTAAGGTTTTATGGGCGAGCCACCATACTTGCCTTAGATCTTTGGATTTTAAATTGTGCTTCCCCAAATTAAAAAGGCCTAGAACTAAAAGTGTGACTACCTGGTAGTTAGAATGTCAGTCTCCAGGAAAACTGTCAAAAAAAAAAAAAAAAAACTACTCACTCTAATATTTTTCACATAGTTACTGAGCACCCACTTTCCTTTGGAAATCAGAGATACAAAAGGACAGGTTTTCCTTTGGGAATCAGAGATACAAAACTGGAAAAAGGAAAAATATAAAAATAGTAAAAAGGCAAAATCACAATGATACAAAAGGAGTTTACAGTCTAAAGAGAACATTCTCATTGCATGTGACCTATACTCTAGCTGGAATACTCTTCTCCATTTCTTTTAGAACAAGGTGCTTCATATTTCTCTTCTTTTCCCACCCTCCTCACCATTTTAACTCCTGCTTAGCTCCCAGCCCTCCTCAGGCTTTACCTTAAACCCTCTTCTCCAGGAAGACCTCCCAATTCTAAGACTGAGATAAGTAAAATAACTACGAACTCTTCCTTTCTTTTACCACATTTATTCCCTCATTCCTGCCACTTTCTGAGGCAGCTCTGGAAGTTTTCTTCTGTGTCTTTAGCCATGCTGTCGCAGCTGCCTCAGTGTCCTGAATCAATTCAAGACACTTACCTTTCATTGTCATTTTGACTTTATGGAAGAGTCACCCAGTGCCAGATCCAGTGAATAAGGTGGTTGAGGATACACAGTTATGGTTTTAAGAGCCTTCCTTTTCCATTGAATTGTAGTTGACAGCAGCATTCACCTGTTTTGTTTTGTTTTTTTTAAATCATGCCTCATAAAGACAGTCATGAAAGAGGACTTTCAGAACTACTCCAGAAAGTGGCAAGAACCATGGGATAAGTGTGTTTAAAGGGCAGGAGAGTATTTCAATCACACCTCATCTACTTATTTTGATTGGTTTTTTTTTGTTGTTGTTGTTGTTGTTTTGTTTGTTTGTTTGTTTTTTCCTCAAGGAAAAGGAAATCTGTTGTAGTGGCTCAAGAGAACAAAATAGCTGACCAAGTGCCCATGAAGAAACAATGGAGAGTGAAGAACCCAGCATGGCCTTTAGTTCCTAGCCTGATCTCTTTCATAAATGCTCAAACCTTATAGGAAGACAGGAAGACTGTGAACAAATTGAAGAGGCCATTTCACGAGAATCTTCGTAAAGCTCAGAACACTAGAGGTATTTTTTAGAGCCTATATGGCAAAGTATATCAAAAAGGGTAGAAATGAGTATCCCTCTGACAGTCTCTGAGATGCATATTTCATCACACCTGCATGCCAAAAGCTAAACTGCATCATTGTATATGGTGATGTTCAGCAAGAAGTGCTGTCACTACAGCATTAAAAATCAGAAAAAGCAAGTGTCCAGTAGGGAACAGAGTTAAGGGGATAGTTCAGAAGATACGTAGTTGTATCAATGCTAGATTCTCCCCTCAGTATTATGCACCCTACAAATGGACTTCAAAGTTACACTTTGATCTTCATTGAGGTATTTTTTGGGGGAGTGGGTACCAGAAATCAAACTCAGGACCTTGTGCTGAGCTATATTCCCAGCAATACAGGGAACTGAGAGCTGCATGGGCCAGAAATTGAACTCAGACCTCCTGCGTGGCAGGTGAGAATTCTACCACTAAACCACATATGCACCAATGGTAGCCGTAGCTACTGATATTTTTAACTTATACCACATTTTGAATGAGATTCAGAAAACTTTATAAGAACACATTAATAACGCATATCCTAGCTATGAAATTTTGATTAATTTTAAATATGTGTCAATTGCATTAAACATTACTAATTAGGTGAGACATGGGAAACACAAGTCACAAATATTGAGACTAAATTAATGTGGTGTTTGTATTCATGGTATCCTTTATTTGGGGGTGACCATCCTCCCATTTATTTTCTCAAGTAGGCATCTGTGAAGACAGCAGTTAAATATGTTGTGTCATAAAATATGATGTGCTAAGATGTCTGAAAAGAAACACAGGGGCTGGACCATCAAATTCTAATCATAAATTTCTCTGAAAACCTTTCCATCTTAACTTAGGTTAAATATGTCTTTATCGATACTTCCCATAATGTCTTTAGAAATTTTACTAATTATAAAGAACAGTAAATGTTAATTATGTTTTGGGTATACACAAAATGACACCAAGTGTGACAGAGTATTTTTAAATGTTCTGAAAAACTGCCAATCCATATGCTACAGGGAATATTGCACTTTTACAGTGAATTGTTGGAAGTGAGATTTCACTCAACACTTCTTATACAATGACATTTAAGCACACCATCTGTTCAAGATTGCTGCATGCTCAATTATTTATAATCTAAGTCTAATAGAAGCCCAACACATTTATTTCTGTGAACAGCAGTGTTTTGCTGAGAGAAAAGATGTTTGTAAGCATTGCCACATGGTTCTTGGAATATCTGAGCATGGTAAGAGTTTTGTTTTGTTTTGTGTTTGTACTTTGTTTTTAAACAAAGACAATGTAAAGACTAGAGAGAAGCAATATTGTTTCCAAATATTTTAGGGATTTTACATGGTTTTAAATTTGACACCTAGAAGAAATGTAGTATGAAGAGAAATTCCTTTTTTACATTATAAAAACTCTTTCCCTGAGAGTTGAAAGTGTGCCTTAATAGCCACACACACACAGCACTTCAGGAAAGGGTACAAGATACACTATTCAATGCAATAAAGAAACCAATAATTCACTAACCACTAAGACTTTAGTGACCACCTACAACACCACCACCAACAAAACACACACTTCACAGAATTAGTTTGAAAATGTCTAAACAGACAGCAACCAGAGCAACAACCACTATGGGAGGGAAGCAACTTGATTTGCAGAGTTGTCACATTAAAGTATTTTAAATATTGACTCAATTTTCATTAGGGACAATAACAACAACAACAACAAAAATCACAAGACACAAAAAATAGGAAAGTATGGCTGATACAAGAAGGAAAAGTGA
The DNA here is from genome assembly GCA_004363535.1 of Dasyprocta punctata. Taxonomy (NCBI): domain Eukaryota; kingdom Metazoa; phylum Chordata; class Mammalia; order Rodentia; family Dasyproctidae; genus Dasyprocta; species Dasyprocta punctata. Next base: position 60,117 of record RJWM01007321.1, read on the forward strand.
TACTAAAACTGTTCTTGAGGAAACACAAATATCAGACTACCCAAACAAGAACTTTAAATCACTATTATAAATATGAGCCAAAGGAAATCATGGCTAAACAATTAAGGAAAAATATGAGAAGAATGTCTCCTCAAATTAAAAAATTAATTAAAAGGCAAGAATTATTTGAAAGGGCTGGGAGTTTGGCTCAGTGGCTTAAGTGCCTGTCTGGCAGGCGTGAGGCTGTGAGTTCAATCCCCGGTGCAGGAAAAAAAAAAAAGAATTATTTAAAAATGAACTAAATAAACTGGGCACTATGGTGTACACCTGTTGTCCCTGTCACACTGGAGACTAAGACAGTTTGAGGCCAACATGAGCAACTTAATAAGACCGGAAAGAAAAAAGAAAGAAAGTAAGTAAGAAAGAAAGAAAAAGAAAGAGACAGAGAGAGAGGATAGAAGAAAAAAGAAAGGAGAAACTGTAAAGTTGAAAAGTAACTAACTGCCAGGCGTGGTGGCGCGCACCTTTAATCCCAGCACTCAGGACGTTGAGGTAGGAGTAGCGTTGTAAGTTCAAGGCCAGCTTGGGCTACAACATGAGTGCAAGGCTGGCCTGAGCTACATAGTGCGACTGTGCCTCAAAAAGCTAGGGCTGGGAGTTTGGCTCAGTGGCTTAAGTTCCTGACTGGCAGGTGCAAGGTTGTGAGTTTGATCCCTGATGCAAAAAAAAAAAAAAGAAAAAACTAACCAAAATGAAAATTTTACTAAAGGGACTCAACAGCAGATTTAAACTTGCAGAAGAGAAAATCGTTTAATTTGGAAGTAGATTAGTTCAGATGATGCAAAGAACAGAAAGAAAAATAACATGAAGAAAATCAGGTGAATATGGGACCCCAATCTCCTCTCCACTCTGGGTTTCTACCACGAAGTAAGAGGTTTTGTTCTACTATGTGCTGCCCCACCACATGCCCAGCATTGATCATGAACTGGAACCTCCAAACCTATGAGGCAAAATTAGCCTTTTCTCTCTAAATTGGTTAATAATTCTAAGCATTTTTTTAGTGACTGAAAGCTAACAGAATTTATCACTAAGTATTCCATGTTTTTTATCCTACTATAATTTGTTTCTAATTTATTATTAATGCAAACACATAAAATGCATTTTCTGGTTTTGTTTTGTTTTGTAATTCACTCTGTAATTCAGCCTGGCCTTGAACTCACTCTGTAGGCCAGGCTGGGCTTGAAATTGTAACAATCCTGCCTTAGTCTCCTAAAAGCTTGGATTATAGGTGTGCACACCACCATGCCCTGCTAAAATTCATTTTTTATGTTGACCTAAAATCCTGCAACCTTGGTTTTTTAGGAGAGCTGTTCATTTGTTTGTTTGTTTTCACCTTGGTAGATGAAGCTAAAATCTATAATATTAACATACACTATTAGTGAGAAAATAAATTGCATTTGAAAATGAAAATTGTTGATATCTTTTTGGAAAGCATTTTGATAACATCTATTAAAATTTGAATTTGTGTGTGTGTGTGTGTGTGTTTGCAAATTCAGTAATCTCAGGGCTAGTAATCTGTTTTAGAGCCAGTATAAAGACATATGTGCAAAGATATTGATTGTGGTCTTCATTGGTAACAGTAGAAATCTGGAAATATAAGGGATGAGTTCCAATAAGTCAGTGATTAGGTGATGTTATGTTAACCTTTGTTTAAACTGGCTTGAATGGATTTCTCAAATTAAGAAAAAAATCTATTTCAGAAAAGGACTATATAGTACATCAATATTATTTCACTTTCAGAACTGATCATACAAATGCTGAAAATAAAAATATTTAACGAGCTCTTCCTGTTCAGTAGAATCTCCTTTACTTTTCCTAAAACTTTGCCTTGTTGTGTTGCTGTGCACAGTCTGCACAGTCCGTTACTTTTTTTCAAATTTGCATGACAGGCATTCTGGTATAGCTACTTAATTTTTTCTTTCAACTTGCCAAATGCTTTTCGCATCTTATTCAATACAACCCAATCATATACAGCAATATATTTATTTAAACTCTACTCACTTAAAACAAACAATGGGGCTGGAGATGTAGCTCAGTGGTAGTATACTTATGTACAACAGGCAACACCCTGGATTCCATTCCCAATACTGGAAAAAAAAACTATCGTGTCTATTCTTTCGTTTATTTTCATTGCTATACAGTATGCACTTTGTTGGCCTTAAGAGAAATACACGCTTGTTCTTAAAAACAAAGTATAAAGGTATTATGGCTAGATCTTCTGCAAGGCCACCAACAGCACACTGTGGTTATCTTCATAAAGCCTGACATATGAGAGGAATGATTTATAGCACTTTCTTGGAACGACCAGCGTCTCTCTGGAGGACCTAGCTGAGAGAACGCACACATGCACTCACATAAAAGAAACCCAACAAAACAAGCTAGTTTTGCAAAGTCAATAACTGCAGAGAATATGGCTTATGCTCTTACAGAATCATTTAAAACATCAATGAAGAGGAAAGCCAGAAGCAGTACCAATACTTCCCACAAAGCTGCAAACTGGTACCAGTCATCAGGCTCAGAGAGGAACACCCAGCATGCACTGGGAATATAGACTGGTTATGTCTTTCTCATCCTATTTTTTTTAAATCTATAATTAAAATGAAGATTCTTTTTAATTTACTTATTTTCACTTAATAGTCTTACTCAAATATCTTTATTCTGTTATGATGTCTTGAACTTCTACAGTTGAACTCAGCTCTCAAATGCTTTGCTGTTTCCCTGTCTTTTACCATGGGCCAAACAGCTCATCTAAGAATAAATTGCAAGTAGAACTATGTGTATTCTTCATATGCAAGTAACTTCTTCAGCAATCCCAAGCTACCAGGTATTCTTATAAGTGTGCAAATTGTTAGATATACTTATTGGGGTAATACACAAGGTAACCCTTTGGCCTGGTTATCAAAGTTATTAGTGTATTTCCTGCTATGGAGTAGATCCATGATAATAATTTTATTTGGTTACTACTGTTGTGGTTATACATTCTGGATTTTAAAGTCTCAAATATAATCATAGTCATTATCATAGGCTCTACTTAAATATTCCACCATCAGTGAAGATAACTCTCACTTGACTACTACAGGCTTACAGAAACCCTTAATAATCTTTATATTGCTCATCTGTGCTATGGTAGCCTAAAAATAAATATTTCCTTAAGTATATTATAGATTTTTATTTAAACTTTCTAAATTCTTCATCTATTCAGAAGTCCCAAATACTTGCTGAAATCAATGTGTGTTGTCTATAATGTAATAAATATGAAAACAATCTAATTAATTCAAAGTGGTGTTTACAGTGTTAGTTACATGTAAGAATCTATGATTTGGTGAAGAATGGCAAAGGGGAGAGTGAGAGAGAGAAACACACAGAGAGAGAAACAGAGACAAAGACAGAGACAGAGAGACAGAGACAGAGAGATAGGTAGCAATTTCTGAAATTCAACCTAGACTCTACCCAGGGTATTGAGAATGGAATTATGCATGTGACAAATTTAAAGCAGGGTGCTTCTAAAAATTACACATAGTGAAAATATTTTGCCAAGAAAATACTGAGAAGTGAACTAAATAAGTCACACATATGAAACCATCACATTGTTGCACTTGTGTGATGAACTGAAACAAAATCTATGTATATAAAAAAATTAGTTAAGACAGTTAAAGAAAAAGAATTTTGAGTGAAAAGTAGTTTTCACAGGGTCATCTTCAGATTTCATTTTTAATGCAAAATATTTATTTGAAAATAATAGAGCAATCATAACACAAAAGATAGTTACATAGCTGGTTTCTCTTGATTCATTGAGGCAAAAGTTTTGTGCTATTAAATTTCTGGGCAATGTTTCATGTCTGTACCTTTTATCCTAAACAATTTCTGTGACTACAATAATATGCAATGCGAAAAAAAAGAAAATACTGAGAAAAAATCTGAATCTATGTTTTTGACTTCGAGTTTCCAAAATATACCATCTAGGATAAATAAAGAGTGGGGGTTGATGATTTTAGCTCATTTTTTTTTAAAAAAACAACCTTGGTTTATGTCTTTGTGTCAAACTAGGAACTTGCACTCTTCCCAATTGACATTGGGCTTCAAAATTACTATGAATTTATGTAATAATTGAATCAAATTTTCTTTGAGTGCTAGCTCCTAGAATATTTTGGGAGGTCATCTATATAAAGCAAATACACCTATCTGTAGTCAAATATAAGGAAAATCAGCAACAATGAGAGATAATGTGCTTAATATTTTGAATACCTAAAGAATTAAGCTTTTGGCTTAGTCCTACGGGTTTTCAGCCAATTTCAGAAAGTTCTACTTTACTGTTTGGGGGACCAGGCAAGGAGATTTGACATCCCTAGCACATATCTTCTGGAGTTATTCATGGCTGTAAAAAGATGGATGTATTGATGGGTGGGTGAATATATTGATGAATAAATAGATGAATATACTGCCATGGATTGACTCTGAGGATGAATTGGTAAAGATAAATTAATTTAATCTCATGCTTTCAAGGACTTCTGTATTGCAGCCACCCCATAGGTTTCAACTGCTTTCACTTTGCTTTCACGCAAACTAGTTTTCTCATGTGTTTTCTATTTTTGTTGATGCAATAACTTCCCCCAGATTGACAGGGTTCTAAGTTTATTATGAATTTGGTAAAATCTCTGAACTTCATGTTTCTATATTACACACTTTGTGTCAGTTACTACTGTTGTGGTTATACATTCTGGATTTTAAAGTCTCGAATATAATCACAGTCAGTCACCATCAGTGACTCTATTTAAATATTCCATCAGCAGGAACTCAGTGAGGATAACTCTCACTTGTCTACCACAGGTTCTCAGAAACACTTAACGATCTTTATGTTGCCCATCTGTGCCACCCAAGGAGAGGGATTCCATTCCACATTGTCCCAGATTCTCATCACAACTAAAAGAGAAATTTTCACAATGTCTGGAAAATGAAGAAAGGAATGTCCTCAGATTCTTTGCAGTGAGAACCTGCTTAGTTAGCACCAACCTTGATTTTCAGATGGAACAATACACCCTCAAAAGGAAAAGTATTGGCATCTCCATCATAAAGCTGAAGAGAATCTGGGCGAAGCTTCTTCTGGTATCATTGTAGCCACTACAAACCCTGCTGAAGTCAATGACATCCTGTAGTAATCCTGGCCAGTGGGGTGTGTTACAGTTTGCTGCCACCACTGGAACCATTTCTACTGCTGGCCACTTCACTCCTGGGATCTATACTGACCAAACTGAAACAGCTTTCTGTGAGCCATATTTTTTGGTGGTCACTGGTCCCAAACTGATTGCTCGCCTCTCACAGAGATGTCTTACATTAGCCTGCCTACAGTTGCTCATGCAACACAGATTCTCTTCTGTACTAGGTGGTCACTAACTGATCTGAAAAGGTGGGCAAGGGCCCTCTGCATCTGTTCAGAGGTCCCAAGTGAAGACTGGAGCCCCCAGCCACTACCAAACACTGGGCTGCATCTCTGTGAATGGTAGAAATAACCAGAGTAGTGTTAAGTTGCTCTTCCACAAAACAAATGTAAGGTTGATGGAAAATAAACACCAGTTCCTTTATTTAAAAAAATTTGAACAACCTTAAAAAGCAATGGCTTCTCTTTTTACTTCATTTCAGCCATATTTGATAAAAAATTTGTTTTGAATCCCATCAATAAGATTACTTCATTTTTGAAACTAGGGGAAAATAGTCTGAGATTTGGAAAGAATGGCTGAATAATTTCTCCTAAATTTGTACCCAAATGACTAGATGAGAAGGAGAAGGAGGAGAAGGTGAAAAAAGAGTAGGAAGAGGAGGGGAGAGAAAGAGAGGAGGAGAAACAAAAACACTACTTTAGGATAATAGAAAGAATTCAGGCAATCAGGCATGGTGGTACACTTCTGTAATCCCAGTATTCTGGGAGAAGGATGCCGAGTTCATACCCAGCATGGGCAACTTAGTGACTTAAAACAGTATCTCAAAATAAAAACTAAAATGGGAATGGACCTACAGATATATTTTAGTGCAAAGATTCTGGATTCCATCTCTAATAACACACACACACACACACACACACACACACACACACAAGATGATATAGGCTCACAGACACAAATTCCAGGTTCTCCATGGGGTAATTACATTGTGTTAAACTACTTTACATCGCTTCACTTCAGCTTCCTTATGTGTAAAATAGAGATGATACCTCCCCTATGGCATCATTGTGAGGATTACTGCATGATAATTGAACTATAATATTTGTTAAATGGTATATACTCAATATATGACATTGTTAGTATTAGGAGGGCTTTTTCCTGTTCATGATATTAATAGTGGTAAAATACCAAACCAGAGTATTTATGGTGATGCTAGTCAGCTTTTTGCTACCGTGACAAAATACCTGAGATAATAAACTTTAAAGAAAGGTTTACCTCTGTTTTGGTGGTTTCAGTTCATGGTTGCTTGGCCCTGCTGCATTGGGTCAGTTGTGGCACAGAACATCATGGTAGGAACGTGTGGCATAGAATGCCTGTTTACCTCATGGCAGCCAGGTGGCAACGAGTGAGACCCAATTTCTTTCCAAGAGCATTCTTCCTTCTACTGAATCCCACCTCTTAAAACTTCCACCACCTCTCAGTAGAACCACAGGCTAGGGACCAAATCTTCACGACATGGACCTTGGAGGATCATTCAAGATCAAAAATATAGCAGATGATCATTCAGTTTCTGTAGGGATGGCATGGGCATAGGAATTAAGACATGCAGCCATCTAATCCTTTTATGAAATTCAGTGATAAATAAACAGCCAGGAATTCTGAGGATAAGCAATTAGGACAGTAATGACTAAATTGACACAGCTGTACCACATGATGCCAGATGGTTGAAGATGACACTCCTTGCCCTTCCCAATTCATAAATCCTAGAACCTTTTGCTACTAGTGTGAACTTTGTGTCCGAGGCCACCATGTTCTTTCACAACAATTCCCATTTCATATATCCACAATGATTCTCACCAAAAGGCACTTGCGTTGTACTCCTTACTATACCACCTGCTCCTGGCCTTCTGGCAATGAAGCGCCTTTGATATACATCAGAGTTATATTTTATTGTCTTAAGATAAATGTTCTGATGTTCTATATAAAACTGCATTCAAAACCTAGGTTCTGCTACTTTAAAAGTGATCATGTGTTTTCTTCCCTGCAGGGATTTTAACCTCTGCAAACCATATGGCAAAGGGACATGATGGAACATGAGTCACAGTACACATGGGAACAAACATCCAGACATGAAGGTAGACAGAGTCACAACAGTTCCAGAGGCTGGCAGTTTCTGGGCTGTGAAGGTAGGACTCTTTTTTCCCCTTACCTAGGTAAACCACAGCTACTTGTGTGGTTGGCGTGTAGCAAAAGGCCACAGCTCTCCTATCACATGATCTCACAGAGAGCTGGAGCTCTTCCAGTGAGCAGGTGCTAACGGTCCCTGAAAACCAACTTTTTAAAAGAGATTGCAAAGGGGTCAAAAAGATCCAAGAGTGATAGGCTTTTGAAATTGAAAGAAACCTATGTTTTCCAGGAAATTGCTATCAAAGTTCAACAGAGATTCCAGTACGCAAGCAGAACACAATTAATTGTCTGCCATCAATCTCTACTGAGCTCCTACAGTATGCCAAGGATGATACACCTCCACATCCAGACAACAATCCTGTTGTTCCTTTAAATCTCAGGCAGCAATCATCAATATCTTAGAAAATCCCTCTGTTCCTTCTTTCTTTCCTTCCTTCCCTAACTCAAATCCATTCTCCTTTTACACACTCTGACAATACAGTCTGTCTCTCTTTCACGGTTCTTAACCATAGCTGTATTTTACATTATTTATATTATTCTTTGATTAACATCTGTCTCTTCCATTAAGCTATAAACACCAGGAGAACAAGGACTGTACCAGACTTTGGTCTCCCCTGTACCCGCAGTGCCTACAAGGAACTCAGATATTTGTCAATAAATGTAGGTCCTCATATTGCCTTCAGTTTTATATTCTCTGGCAGTAATAACTCAGCTGATCCAGCTTAGAATCAGCTGAGATTAAATGAATAAATATTAACTGGAGACATAAATTACCCCAGTTGTGAGCTAGTAAGCCTGCTTTCTAAGCAAACAAATAAATGGATCACTTTACTTGTGTTGTTAGCCAGATTCCATGGTATCAATACTCCCACCACAGCCAACTTCAAACGGCCAAAATAAAGTCACAGAACTGGAGCTGGGAGGAAATGCACACAATCAGCTCTCACGAGCCAGTCTGAACCAGTACTAGCATACCACTGCCTCCCACCCACGGGTTTTCTCAAATATTGCACCTCTGCCACAGTTTATCATAACTGTAGACACAAAGGCTGCCTACACCACCTTTTATCTTGTGGTAGCATGTCATTAAGGACCCCATGAAACAAAGTCTCAAACAAGTGATTCACCAGGGAAAGTCAACCTCTTTGGGAATCAAACGATTGTTTGTTTGTTTGTTTGTTTGTTTGTTTTTAAATCTGCAACAGTATTAAAATTATAGCTTAATCCTGTTTGGTAAAACATACACTCATATTTGATCTCTCGAGGAAAAAAATGACCTAGGAATAATGGCTCTTGTTTTAGCATCTTATATGTGAATAAAATAAGGTTTGTTCTGTATTGGCTGGGTAGCTAAAAATTCAGCTTAATATGGAGGTACCAACTGAAGATTTGAAAGATTTCACATAACAATTTTTTCCAGTGCTAAATATTGAACCCAAGACCTTGCAATGCTAGGCAAGCACCCTGCTGTTGAGCTGTATCCCTGCCCTCTTAACAGGAATCTTTATGTCCTAGTTTCTATTCCTTCTAACATCAGAGGTGTTGACCTTTGATTTTTCAAAAACCCTTATCAGGGCTTCCAAGCCATTGTAAAAGTAAATACTCTACATGATCAATTGCCATTTTGATCCTTTATTAGCCAACACTCACTATAAATGGGAGTAGGAACAAACAGAAATAGGGTTGGTGGGCCCAAAAATATTAGAGCATGGGTTTGGAAGGAGAACTAGAACTTAGCATTAATAATCTCTTTTAGCTGGGCTAGTGGTACAGGCCTGGAACTCCAGCACTTGGGAGGCCCAGACAAGAAGATTGCCATGAGTTTGAGGTCAGCCTATTCTACATAGTGAGTTCAGCACTAGCCTGAATTACATAAGAAGATCTCAGTTCAAAAAAATTATCCGTTTTACATTATTTTATCTATTTATGCCAAATCTAGCCAGCTACTCCTCTTTAGGTTTTTGTAATACCTAATATTTTATTTTTCAGTCATGTGTTTATGCTAACATTAATGGAACATTCACATTTAATAAAAAAATATAGAGAGGTTAGACATGTAGATTTAAAAGGTGGTTAACTTTACTCACAACTTTTATACAAATATAGCTAAAAGATAATAATATTGATTTTATTCCTAAATGAAAGAACCAGAATCTAAATATCTGAATAACTACTTTTTTTTCACTACACAGAATCAAACCTGTGACCATTCTACCACTGAGCTACAACCCCAATACTTTCTTTCTTTAAAGAATTTTTTTAAATTTTAAGACAAATTCTATTTATGTCGCCTTGCAATCCTCCTCTGCTAGGATTACAGAAGTGTACTATCACACCTAGCTTAACTATTATTTTCTTTAAAATACTTGCTTAGGAACCTGTATAAGTATTACAATGTATCTGACATCTACCAGAACCTTTGACGATTTGGCCAATCTTTGACACTGGAGATTTGATGTTGCTGCATATAGCCAATACACAAGGAGCCAAGTCTCTGCTATAGCATGGGCATTAGTAAACCAGGGGAAATAGGACAGGAATAAACGAAGTGTAGTTCCCAGGACTGGAGTTTATCCCCCCAACACATTCTAAAGATTACATTCAATACGTTGCTCACTTCAAAGTCTCTTATATGGTTTTGCCACAAGTAGCTACTCACAACATTTTAATTAACTACAAATATATGAAATGAGACCTCTGTGAGAACATATTATATAATAGGCATGAGAACATATTGTATGATAGGCATGAGACTGAAGCAGCAACAAGGGCAGATGTGACAAGAGAGCCTTTGATGTTGATAGAACAGCAAACTGGAAAATATTCATTCATCCTTCAGAACCTCAAATCCACCCACACTGGAAATTGTCACTAACGTACTCTTACCCAGGAATAACACATACCCCAGCTTGTAAAGCTTGTATTTTTCTTGCATTCTTTCAGTAGAAAGAGGTTAAGGGACAGATAAAGATAGATAATTCTGTCAGAGCAGATTGAAATATATTAGTACCTAGCTGGGCAAAAAACCAATTCAGACACTAAGACTCTAAAAAGTGACCTGGCTCAGATTTTACACTAAGTGGAAAATCATGCACCTCTTACAAGGTACATCTCTATCAGGAGAGCCTCTTGGATTTGAAATTACCTTATTTCCATTTTGAGGGGTTGAACCATCTCTCTTTCACTTAGTTGCAAACCTTACCTTGCAATAAAATCTTCTCCATGTATCTTGCTAATAAAATCTAATAGTGTAACACCTACTCCATGATAATTCCCTTTGTGAGGGGTCTATGAAGAATTGGTTGATGTTTTGAAGGAAGGTATGTCCCAATGTGGAGGCAGAGTAAAGGTCTCTATAGGTATCCAAATCCTGATCTTTGGAACCTGAGACTACATTAATCTACATGGAAAAAGGGATTCTGCAAATGGGGTTAAGGTTAAGGACCTTGAGATAGGGAAAGGTGTCTCAACCTGATCGCATGAGTCCTGAAAAGCAGAGAACTCTTCCTAACGAAGGTCAGGATCAGCCTTAGCTGCCTCTACAGCAGAAGGGTTAGACAGGTGTGATTAGGAGTCACTGTCACTGGCTTTGAAGATGAAGGGAAGGGTTCTGAGCTAAAGAGTGTGAGCAAATCCTAAAAACTGGAAAGGAAAGGAAGCAGTCTCCTCCAGAGCTTGCAAAATGGAATGCGACCCTACCAATGTCTTAATTTTTGCCCAGTGAAACCTGTCTGGCTTCTAACCTCTAAAACTGTAAAATCATAAATGTGTGCTTTAAGCCACAAAATTTGTAGAAAATTTGTTATGGAAGCAATGGAAAACTAATGTAACTAATATCAAATGTATTCTTCACTTCTTTGTTCACAATCTTTTCTTTATACATATTTTACTTTCAATACCAAATAATAATATACTCTTAAAAGATATCTCCTATGGCAATTAACAGAATAACAACACTGTGTAGTAACTGGGCATGGTGACACACAATTGTAATCCCATCACTCAGGAGGCAGAGGCATAAGAATTGCTGAGTTCGAAGTCAGCCTGGGCTACATAGTGAACTCAAGGCCAGCCTGGGCAAGACCCTGTTTCAAAACAAACAAACAAACAAACAAAAACCACTTTGTATTTAATTGAATCAGCCATAATACCAACAACTATGACCAAGTTTATGTATGCTCAGGCAATGACAACTACACTACAACTTTCACCTTACCCACAATGAATATAGGATGGTAAAATGCACTCCAGTTTCAGAAACTTTATCACATAATGTTCTCCTTTATTTTTTTATTGAATGTGCATATGTACGAGTGTGTGTGTGTGTGTGTGTGTGTGTTGTGAGGGATTAAACCTAAGGCCTCCCACACGCTAGGCAGATGCTCTACTATTGAGCTACATTCCCAGACCACATTCTTCCTTTGAAGGACATCCATTTAGAAAATATTTAAAATTTCTCATAGGAACAATGAACTAAAGGTGACACCTATGGATGGCAGTCTCATTCATTAACAGTGGAGTTTCTCTGATTGTTAAAAGAAATACATTTATATAAAACAATTTACATTTAAATAAAACAAATTTCAGAAGTAAAGGAAAATGAACAAGTAGAAGCTATGACAAATGGAAGGCAGGGATTAGACTGGTTCCACGCACCCCTTGCCACTTGCAATGCTTATTGGCTTTATGTGCCCTGGCTCAACTACCAATTTCTTCTTTTATAGACAAAGAAAGCAATATTCACTCCACAGGTTCATCATTAGGGCCTTGGGACTCTCTTTGCCTCTGTCCTCTTCTCCTTCATCTATGTTGAGTAGGCCCCAAATCTTTCCATTTCTATTTTTCTTTCCCACTATGGATTCCACATTCTAATGCTCAATTATTTTAATAGTCTCCTAATGATTCTAACCCTGGCGACTGCTGCTTCCCTGTAAAATACAGTCGTATCCACATCTTTCTTGGTATGGAAACTTCTCCCAAACTTCTAATCATTGTTAGTTTTGACTTAAAAGTGCAAACCTCTTGGCCTGGTACCCAAGGCCCAGAGCAATACTGGTCCCTATCAAACACACCACGATCCCAATGTGTCTTTACCAGGACCATTCTCTTCCTCTCCGTCCTTCTCTATGTATATCTAAATTCTAAATTTTCTTATCATAAAACACAAGAATCAACTTCTCAAGGAAACTTTTTATCAACAAACCTAGCCCTTGATGGCTGCTCTAACCTCTGTGTCATCTGTCTAATGCATCTTTAGTTTTCTGACGTATCTACCTATGTGCCCTAAATCATACTAGATGACCATTGCTAATGATCATAGGAATCTTACAAAGTTTTCTGTTATCCATTGACAACACACTCACCTCTGTATTGGCAATTTGCTAATGCATTTCACTTGAAATAATTGCATCCCACTTTTGTGTAACTTGTCCAACTCCTATTTACCACCTTTCAAAAGCCAGCTCAAATTTAGTTCTTTCTCTTTTTACTTTTCTTTTTCTTTCTCTCTCTCTCTCTCACCTCCCCGCCCCCCACCCCATACTGGCAATTGAACCCAGGGCCTTAACACTGAGCTGCACCTTTAGTCCCTTTTCTGATTTTTATTTTGAAACAGGGTTTTTCTAAGTTGCTAAATTGCACAGGCTGAACCCAAACTTGAAATCCTCCTGCCTCAACCCCCTAAAGTGCTGGGATTACAGGCATGTGCTACCACTCCTGGCCTCAAGTTCTTCAGATAAGATATTTATTGTGCTTTTGGATATGAGCATTCTATTCCTACCATAAACATACTGGATGGCCTTGGGACATAAAGTTATTCGATCTCTAAAAACCTCAATTTCCTCATTTGCAAAATGAAGAAAAATGTATGAGGAGTTTATTAAAGTGCCCAGCATGGAGTAAGTTCTCATTAAATGTTTATTACTTACATAATATTAGTTTATAAGCTGCTATTCCATCCCATTCCTCAACTCTCTGTTCATGTTTACATAAAGGCTACTTGTTACATTAATTTTTTCATCCCTCCACTCCTGCAATTCTAATCTTTGGGAAGGTTTGTTGCTCACCACAATGACAACCCCTAATGGTATGCTACCCAGCTGATAGACACTCCCACAGGCTGGTGCTTTGTTAGTGAGATGTTGAAGGAAAGTACTGTCATCTTTGAAGTGTGAGCCTTACATTTTCCACGTTTAATAACACCTGTCTCCTTAGCAAGGGTTTTGCGAGGTTCGAATGAGATAAACCACGTGAGAGGTTTAATAGGTATTTTAAAGCATTATAGTACATGTTAGTCTCTTATCCTCATTTACAACTTTGTCTCAGTTCAGTTGTTGTCTTAAATGCCATGAAATAGGCCCTAACTGTGTCAAAGATCAATTTGTTCATTCCCTTTGTTGGCAGCTATTCATCGATGTGTTATAGGAGAGGAACTGTGCTAATCATTTGGAGGGAGGGAATACAAAAGATGTAATATGTCTACCCTCAAAACGTTTCATGTTATCCTTTCTTCCTTCTCATTTTTCACCTTAAGCCATCCTGTTTATCAGCTGAACATTTTCTGTGTGAGACAGGATGGGGTGGGGAAAGAAGCTGAGTAGGTGACACTGAAGGGGACTTGTGTATACAGACGACAAGCTCTGTTGTACCATGGAAACCACAAGGACTCTATTTGTAGGGTAGTGAATCTTCTAGAGATGAAAAGTCTCAGACCCAGAAAGTAATGCCAAACTACGAAAAATCCGGAGGCAGACGAAAACCACTGAAGAATATTCTTTTAAAAAGAAAAAAAAAAAGTATACCTCTGACCACATATCATTATGACTCATAGTAAAATAGTCCTTGGTGATTCACTGCTACTTATTTTTCTTTAAGTGTGATAATTATCTTTACTGCTTAAATTAAGCTTTTCTTATTTCCAAAAACAATTTTTTAAAACCCTTGAGGCTTTGTTGGATTTTTATTCCATCATTTAATGTAAATAAGATTAAATACTCCGAGCCTTTCAAGTCTGACATGAGACTTGGTTACACTTTTGTAATACAGGATGTCTTCTGAGTTTCCATTCTAGGTCACTTGCTGAAAGAATAAAAAGATTTCTTTTAAAGTCCTTGTTTGCTTTATATAAAGTAGAACACTTAAAGACATAACAATGCTACTTCAGTATATTTCAAACATGAAACACTTGAAGGTAAGCAAAGGAAGAGTGAGAAGGAGGGAAGGAAAGTCTTTGAGATATTTTCACTGCTTTTACTTAAACAAGCATTAACCGTTTTCAAAAAACCAGTATCAATTTCATAGCAAATGAGTTTTGACATGTGTGTGATTATGGTTATATTTTAAGTCAAAATAGCCTGGCCTGGGGCTAAAAATCTCCTGAAACACTAACCACTTCAGCTATTCTCACTACTACCTTAGTTCTTTAATGAGTTAATTCATCTGATAGGTAGATTGTATGCAACTGAACTCTCCATTATATAATTGAGTAATATTTTAAAAACCTAATCATTTCTGAACAAGAAAATAACCTACCATATTCTGAAGAGTAGCAAAGTGTATTCTCCAAACACCAGGTATCTCAGGACAATGATCTCTCTTTCTTTTTTTTTTTTTTTTTTTTTTTGGTGGCACCAAGAATTGAACTCACCACCTTGCGCCTGCCAGGCAGGCACTTGAGCCACTGAACCAAATTCCCTGCCCTAGTTTTTTGAGACTGGGTCATACTATGTAGCTCAGGCCAGCCTTGCACTCACATTGTAGCCCAAACCGGCCTCGAACTCAAAATGCTCCACCTACCTCAGCCTCCCGAGTACTGGGATTAAAGGCATGCACCACCACGCCCGGCTTCAAACTACTCAGTCTTGCATGGCACTTGGCACATAGAGTTTGTTATTCTTTTTAACTTACGATTGTGTGTGTGTGTGAGTGTGTGTGTGTGTGTGTGTGTGTGTTTTATTTGTGTTATCATGACCTGAACCCAGGGCATTCACACTGAGCTACACCTTCAGTTCACTTTTATTTTTCATTTTGAGAATGGTCTTACTAGGTCATTAAGCTTCTCAGGCTGGGCTCAAACTGATCCTCCTGCTTCAGCCTCCCAAAGTACTGGATTTATAGATAACATGCCAGGCTTTATCAAAATTAAGTCATATAAAATGAAGCAAAGTGAGAGAAGTGTGTTTGTGCATGTGCATTTTAACAATGCCATCTGACTTAGTGTATAGAAAACAGTACTTTGTCAAGAATTTCATTTTTTAATTAGCATTGCTTAACCAAGCATCAAATATTTTAATATTTAACTAATCAGCATGTGCTTAACCAAGTCACTTACTTCTCTGGGTATTTTTCTTTTTGTTTTTGTTTAACAACTTATTTATGAAATATGATTGTTTTTCAACTTTATAAATGTATAGTACATTGTTCATACCTGTCAGTCCAGACAGGAATGCATAGCAGAGCTTTATATGATGTTACAAATCCATTGAAAGGTTAACGTACAAGTGCGTTAATGTGCTAAACCAATAATTAGTCCAAATTTGTAAATTTTAGAAGACATCTATTCACATTGTCTCCTGTGTCTGGAATTTTTTTCCATTTGCAGTGCAGGCCATCAAGCCCAGAGCCTTGTGTATGTTGTGCCACTGAGTTACATCCTCAGTCCTCAAAACATAACTGAAAGAAACAGGATCTCAGACATTAGAACACCATCGCATCACAAGAACTAATTTTAGATTTGCCTCTGATTATGATTTTAGCCCTTTTATTTTTCTTAGGTCTCTATAATTACAGAAAGCTAGTGAAAAGACAACTAAGTAATCTACTAATAATAAATATATGTTAATTATATAATGGCTTCAGATATCTCCTATCATTAAACTTAGCTAAGGAACAGAGGACTTTGGTAAGATTGCTGATCTTCTTTTCAGGTAATGTAACGAGGCAGAGGAACAAGTAACAAAAAAGGCATAAATTTGTTCAATATATTCACAGCAGAAGTATAGACATGCCTAAAAGAAATCACACAAGAACAAAATTTGAACAAATAGAGCACTAGTTATATAAATGAACAGTCTCAGTATAACCATTAGCTGCTAGAGTATTTATATACACACATATATATATATTTTATAAGCACATATTGGCACCTAAGAAGCTCTAAATCTTCTAACAAGTTTGGGGGTAGGCATTACTGCTCCATTTTTCAGATAAGGAGGCCAGAACATGGAGAAGTTAAAGCTGAGCTCCACACAATCAGTATGTGAAAGACCTGGGATTTGAATCCAGCATTCTGAATTTTAAAGTTCCAAACAGCAAGGATTGTTTTGTTTTGCTTTGCTTTGGAGACAGAGTCTCACTATGCAGTTTAGGCTGGCATCAAGCTCACTTTGTAGCCCAAGCTGGTCTCAAACTTGTAATGATCCTCCTGCCTCAGCCTCCGGAGTGCTGGAGTTACAGGTGTGTGCCACCACACATTGCAAGGATTATTTTCAACAAATATTTACTCTTACTATAAAATATGTATTACGCAGTATTTAGAAATACTTACTAAATAGTTACAGAGCAGAATTATGACAACAGTGGAAATTTTGGGGTCACTATAGCTTAGTGGGTCTTTCTTTGTAACCCACACAACAGGCCACTGCGGCCTGTTGTGAACCAAAGCCACTGTCTTTAATTGATGTTTACTGGGGAGGTCTGCACCTCAGTGAACTAAACAAACTGTAAATATCAATTTAGAAGTTGGGTAATCTTGGGTAAGCCAACAAGCTCTCTGAACCTCAGTTTTTTCATCAATAAAATAAGAATATTTAACAGGTTGAGAAAGAAGCAGGTTGGAGATAATGTAAATAAAATACTACGGTAAGTAATGTAGAGTAATGATGTAGTTTCTCCATGCTGGTAACCATTATTAAGATTCTCATTAACTCCAAGCACACCTCTAGCTGATGGAATGAATGGAATTTGAGCCCAGGCCTCCAGACCTCCAATCCACCTATCAGACACTTATTGTTACACTTCTCTACCATAATCAGGGTAAAGTAAATAACTTTATATTCTTCTAATAGCACCATCATACTTTCAAGGCACACCACTTTGTAAGTTCTGTTTTAAAGCCTGGTTGTGAAACCTATTTTTGTGATGTTAGAGGAGAACAAAGCAATTTGGTGTTTCTGATTAAGGTACTTTACTGACACAGCATTAGGATTAAATTCACTTTGGAAAGCAGATGTTATTCTATCAAAACCACACAAATGCTATCAGGGCGGTTCCCTTAAGAAATTTACTGGCAAAAACTTCTGACAAGTACTATCAAAAAATTTAACATTTTTCACTTAAGAGAGTTTATAGCAGAAAACTTAGAAAGCAAAAGGAGTAAAAGTAAATATTTCCAGAAATGCCATCACTGAGAAAAAACAATGGAATCATTTCAAAATATATGTAATATTTGTAATTTGCATTTTATTTCTACAAGGAACATTTTTCATGCTACTAAATATTCCTGTACATTACTTTAATGGGATACAGTATAAGAAATGCTATTGTGTAGATATGTAACTTAGTTAAGAGAACATATCATAGTTTGCAATTTTTTCACTATTATAAGAAATATTATTAGGAAGATTCCAGTGTACAGATAAAATTAAAATTCTTAGGATAAATTCTGAATGTGGAGTAATGTTAATGGTTTTCAGGGTGTCCCTGGAAGTGAATTAACCTAGCAACAATAAATATCGTCACTAAAAACAACTTTTGTCCATTTGATATTGTTTTTCTTTAAGTGGTTTCTAATCAGTGGATTAAGAAAATTTACTCAGTAAGTGGTGTCATGATAAATAATAGATTTTTTAAAACCCTGTACCTCTTTGATTATTGCTACAGAAGGGCTGGGAGTTTGGCTCAGTGGCTTAAGCGCCTGTCTGGCAGGTATAAGGCTGTGAGTTCGATCCCCGGTGCCGAAAAAAAAAAAAAAAAAAAAAGATTATTGCTACAGAAATTTTAAACTATTTTATGTTTTATTTCATTCTTTTATGACATTCTGTTGTAGTCAGGGGTTGCATGGAGAACAACTACATACAGGACACAGTTTGTAATACTGTTTATAATAGTCACCCAAAGTTAAACACAAGAAAGTGCAGGAAAATCTGTCCACAACACTAA
>RJWM01007322.1:0-20816 GCA_004363535.1 Dasyprocta punctata
GTCTATCAAAAGTTTTAAAAAGCTACTGAGCAAGCCGGGTGTGGTGGCGCACACCTCTAATCGCAACACTTGAGAGGCTGAGGCAGGAGGATCTTCGTGAGTTCGAGATCAGCCTGGGCTATGAAGTGAGTTCAAGGCCAGCCTAAACTGCATAGTGAGACCCTGACTCAAAAAATAGGGCCGGGGATTTAACTCAGTGACCTAAGTGCCTGCCTGACAGGCATGAGGCTGTGAGTTCAATCCTCAGTATGAAAAAAAAAAAAAAAAAAGCTACTGAACAAGAAAATGTCACAAAGAAAATCATAAATGAACATTTGGAATACAATGACTCTATCTCAGGTATTACCTGGAATAAGTAAAGAATGAGCAAGCAAGCAAGCCAGGGGCAGGGGCGCACAGCTACAATCCAGGCCACTTAGCAGGCTGAGGCAGGAGGATTTCAAATCGGAACCCAACTTGCAAGGCACTATCTCAAAAACTAAAAAAGGGCTGGTTTTTTAAAAGGCGAGGTTCAGTGGTAATGTCCTCCTGGGTTTGAGCACCAGTACTGGGAGGGGAGGGGACGAGCAAACCGAGAGACAAGCAGGAAAGTGTAAGCAGATCATGAAGCATGCTCCTACAAATCTCAGAACCTCCACCAATGTAAAGAATTACCGCACTAAGCAGGGCGTGGTGGTAGTGGCGGCGGCGGCGGCACACGCCTTTAATCCCAGCACTCGGGAGGTAGAGGAGCGTTGTGAGTTTGAGGCCGGCTTGGGCTACAACATGAGCATAAGGCTGGCCAGAGCTACATAGTACAACCCTGTCTCAAAAACCTAGGGCTGGGAGTTTGGCTCAGTGGCTTAAGCACCTGCCTGGTAGGCGCAAGGTTGTGAGTTCGATCCTTGGTGCCACCAAAAAAAAAAGAAAAGAATAACCACACTATACCTAAAAGCAAAGCCTCCTGCCCTGCCAAAGCCCTCTCCTCCTCCAGAGTTTCTCAACACTCAAGAACAGAGGGCAAACACACAGCCTCGCGTCCTGTGAGCTCGGCTCAGGCCACAGCCACAGGGCTTCCCTGTCTTCCCCACACTGGAGGGGCCTCAACCGCTCAAAGACCCCTCTGCCTCCTAGTAGCCAAACTGGGTCTCCATCTGACTTGGCAAAAGTACCTCTGGGCCAGCCGAAGCCCACCCCGAGGCCAGGCAGACTCAGTGGAGCACACAGGCTGCTGAGGCCGCTTTCGTCCTCGGGCCAGGGGACTTGGCAGGGCAGCTGGAGCCAGGCCCCGCATTCGGACTAACAGTACATGCTAGGGTGAGCGCACCGTGCTGCAGGCCACGGAACCCCAGGGCGAGGCTGCAGGGAGGGGCTGCTGGCTGCGTGGGACAGCTCCTCAGAGGAGGCCAAGTCACGCCTCCCAAGGCAGGGGTGCAGCTGAGGGCACCGCTGGATGAAAGTGCGATGTGCCCCCGAGGTGCCATCAGCACTCCTGCCTCGAGACAAGCTGGTGGGACACGGAGTGGCACCCGGCGCATCCTGGCAGGAGGCTGAGGGCTCCTCCCTTGGAGCTACAGAGGATGGGGCTCCCAGGCCCCCTGGGGCTCGCACTGTGGGGACACTGCAGGGCCAGTGCTAGATACCAAGTGCAGGGCCCCTGCACCAAGGAGAAGGCTGGCCCACGGGGTCAGTGCCCAACCCTCTGTGACCCCAGCTGGGTGCGCTGTGGGCGGCCAAAGCCAGCAGTGCCCTAGGAGACTCACAAGCACCTGAAAAACAGCCACGAGGACACGGACTGTGTCCCGCACCTGGGAACACCACACTTGGCAGCTGGAAATGCCACCCCAACCTGCAGCCCACCATCCTTCCCTGACCCGGGAGCCTCGGGAGGCCAGCACCGGGACTAACCCAGAAGCCAAGAAATCCATGGCACCGATATGCTCAGCCAGCCCAGAAGCCTTGGGGTCCCAAGAGGGGACGGCGGAGCTGCACCCCCCCTCCCCCCACTGCCCCACAGCCCAAGCGACGCAGAAACCTCCCCATTGCTGGCCTCCACTCTGCACAGGGCCCCACCCCCACCTTGGTGGAAATGTCACAACAAACGAGCCACAAAACAAGGGGTGTCCCGTGACTCACTGCTGGGGAACAGCGATTCTGCAGAGCACACAGCGCGGCCGGGGGCACTCCCCGCTCCCAGGGCCCCATAGCAGGGGAGCACGAGGGGGAAGAGGGCAGCCCCAGCCCCAGATGCCACGGCGCCCAGGGCCGCTCCCTGGCTGGGGCGTGAAGCAGCCCTGTCCATGTTCCCATGGGACCTGCGGCAAGGCTGGAAGGGGTCCTGAGAGGGAAGGACTTGCCTGGGAGCGCTCTAGGGCGCCTCTCCCCTCCTACCAACCACCGCTCACTCCCTAGTGCCACGTCCCTGGAGGGCACGGCCAGAGAAGTAAGTCCGGGCCGGAGAGGCAGGGAGAAAGGGACCCAGAGAACCGCGGCAGTGCCAACACGGACTCACACAGGCCGGGGAACTGGGGCCTCCGCCCAGGGAGCCTCGCTCCACCAGGCCCGACAGCCAGGAATCCCAAAGCTGGTGCTGCCACCCTACGGGACAGCGCTCTGTAGCCAGGTGCAGCTGCAAACGCCCCATGAAACACCCAGGTAAGTTCTCAGGGAGGATGGGAAGTCCCCTGCGGAAACAAAGAAGGCTCAGAAATCCGGGTGGCAGGCAGGGGCTCCGCAGGGGAGGGCAGTCAGTTACCCTCAGGGCCAGAAGCCAAGGGTTTGAGACCGATGTGGGTCAGAAGAAGAGCGGCAGGCTTCAGTGAGGGCCTGGCCAAGGGCTGTGCTCAGCGGAAATTCCTCTGGAGACAGCGAAGGTGACCCCTGCAGGCCAGGGCTCTGCGTATGGAAACAGAGGTCTCCCTTGAACAGCCAGGGCCCCAAGTCCAGGAACCCAACAAGCGAAATTAATTTTAAAAGTTGTCCTGAAGCCGGGCATGGTGGCGCACACCTTTAATCCCAGCACTCGGGAGGCTGAGGTAGGAGAAGCGTTGTGAGTTCAAGGTCCACTTGGGCTACAACGCGAGCGCAAGGCCGGCCTGAGCTACACAGTGCGACCCTGCCTCAAAAAACCAGGGCCAGGAGTTTGGCTCAGTGACTTAAGTGCCTGTCTGACAGGCACGAGGTTGTGAGTTCAATCTCCGGTGCCGCAAAAATAAAAAAAAATTAAAACAATAAAAGTTGTCCTGAAGCTGGAGGCGGTGGCACACATCTACGATCCCAGCACTCCAAGAGGCTGAGGCAGAAAGATCACAAGTTTGAGCCCACCCTGGGTAACTTAGCAAGACCCTGTCTCAAAATTAAAAATAAATAAAAGGGCTGGGGATGTAGCTCAGCACAAAGGATCTGGGTTCAATTCCCAGTACTGGAAAAACCAAAACCAAAACAAAACAAGCTGGGAAATGTGGAGCAGGGCACTGAATCACCACAGGCCGTGTTCTCCACACCCGCAGCAGCCTCCTGGTTTCCAAACACAAGGCGGTGGGGAGTCGGGGACACGTCAGCTCTAGGTCAGACCCCAATATCTCCATGCAACACAGTCAACTGATGGAGGATATAGAATCTGTTTTGTTTCAGATTTGGGGCCAGGGTTACTGGTAAGTGAACCCAGGGGCTTCACGCTGAACCACAAGCTACATCCCCAGCCCTTTCTAAAATTTGTATTTTATTTTACTTTTATTTTGAGATACGGTCTCTGCTAAATTGCCCAAAGCTGGGCTTGAACTTGCAATCCTCCTGCCTCGGCCTCACACAGTGCTGGGATTATAGGTGTGAGCCACCGTGCCACTTTAAAATCTGTTTTAAGCCGGGCGTGGTGGCGCACGCCTTTAATCCCAGCACTCGGGAGGCTGAGGTAGGTGGAGTGTTGTGAGTTCGAGGCCCGCTTGGGCTACAACGCAAGCGCAAGGCCAGCCTGAGCTACATAGTGTGACCCTGCCTCAAAAAGACCAGGGCTGGGAGTTTGGCTCAGCGGTTTAAGCGCCTGTCTAGCAGGTGTAAGGCTGTGAGTTCAATCCCTTGGTGCCGCAAAAAAAAGAAAAAAAATCTGTTTTAAGCAACTGGAGGAGGAAAAAAAAAAGAAAGAAAAATCGAAAGCCATGAAATGCACACTTATGCACACTAGGAAAATATGACCAGACAAACTGGAAAAAGAAAAACCTCTAGAAATGAAAAATGGTTTTAAAATTGAAAACCCAATGCAGATTTTAAGCAGCAAATTAAACACTTGGGTTTAATACACTCACCACAGGAACTGGGAGAGAGATCGCCCAGGATGTAACCCAAAGAGGAGGAAGATGTGAGAGCCCAGTTAGGAGCCAGAATAGGAATAAGAAGGACCAGCGCAGGGAGAAAAAGCCGGGGGTGGGGGGACAGGGTGCCAAGACCCTCCCTGTTCCCCAGGCCACACCCCCTTTCCGGGGACCAGGAGACACCCAGCCTCCCTGGGTACAGGGCTCACTGGCAGCAGCACACAGCAGCCCTCCCCGAAACACCAGGAAACACAGTAGAGACCCAAATCACTGGCTAACTCCTCCTCCTCATCAAACAAAGACTGGCCCCTCGAAGGCCTTCCCCACCAGCAAGGGCACCTGCACCTGCAGCGTGACCCGTGTCTGCGACAGGAAGTGACTCGAGTGCCCCAGGCAGCTGGGAGCATTTCGTGCAGGAAGTGATGACACTATGCACCACGCGCCCCTCTCGGTCTGCCAGGGGCCGTCAAGCAGCCCACCTGGGCGCGGCCCTGGGCGCCATGTGTGCAGGGAGCCAGAACGCATGGCTTCAGCAGATGGTGAAGGAGGGTTCTATGAACACTTGAACGTAAATACTCGGGGAAAGTAAGGGTAGCTGTCGCAGTGCCGGAGCTCACACCCAGGGCCTCGCACACACTACGCAGCTCTCTGCCACTGAGCTCCACTCGCGTGGACGGAAAGCAACCTCCTGAGGGAAACCCGCCACCGGCAGTGCATCACTGGCCTGTAGGAGAAGGGTTCCGTCATTGCTCTGCGGTACCCTCACAGCCACGAGTCACTGAGAACAGTCAGACGTCAACGGTCCCTCGAATGCACTGCTCCCTGAGGAGCCCCAACAGGTGTGGCTGCAAAGGGGCCCCGGCTGCAGGAAGAGGCCCCAGGGTTCCAGACCAGTGCAGCAGGTGCTCCCGGGTAGGAACACGCATCACACACGGAGCCCGCCTGTCTCTCACTCACACACACACACACCATAAATACTAACATATAACACACACGCCCCATACACACTAACACATACCACACACACTAATATATACCACACACAGCACACACACTAACATATAACACACCACACACACACTAACATACACCACACACAGCACACACACTAACATATAACACACCACACACTAACATACACCACACACAGCACACACACTAACATATACCACACACAGCACACACACTAACATATAACACACCCCACACACTAACATATAGCACACACTACATACACACTAACATATAACACACACTATACATACACTAACATATAACACACACACCCCACACACTAACATATAACACACACCACACACACACTAACATGTAACACACCACACTAACATGTAATGCAGCACACAAACATACAACACTCAATAACATATAACACACAATGACATATAACACACATCCCACACACTAACATACCACACACATCCCACACAGTAACATATAATACACACCCCACACATACTAACATATAACATCGCACACTAACATATGACACACAGTAACATATAACACACATCACACACACCAACATATAACAATAATATAACACATGATAACATATAACAACAATAATATAACACATGGTAACATATAACACACAAACATATAACATACACAAACATATAACGCCCCACACACTAACATATAACACACACCACACACTAACATATAACACACAGTAACATATAACACACACCACACAGCACACATAACCCAGACTCTCCCCTCACTAAGCCACGCTGCCTGCTGACAGCTCAGCCGCACGGGAGGATCCAGGGCTGCACCCCTGTGAGCACCCTGGGCCCCCACAAACCCCACCTTCCTCTGCCTCAGCCACTCTGCTGACGCAGACAGCGAGGTGCGCTGCGCCTGGTGACCACACTCAGCAGACGCAGCACAGGACTGGCTCCACCCGAGTCCAGCGACGCGGGGAGGCCTGGTAATGAGCGTCCTTGGCACCCTGAGCTGAGGCCCTGTGGTACCATAGCTCCCATGTCACGTGAGGGCTGCACCCGGCGGCCTCAGCGTGACACTGGGCTTAGCAGAGTCCAGAAAAGGTGCCTTCTCGGGTGACTCCGCGGCCAGCAGGGCCCCACAGCCTGTCCAAGGCACACTCCTGCCTCTGAATCCCACTGCTCAGCGACGACGAGACGTCTCTCACCCAGGATGACAAAGCCACGGCTCCCGCGCTCCTGCTCCGCCGCCCTCATCCCGCCTGCGTCCCGCTGGCCAGAGCTGAGGGCGCAGAGAGGCGCAGGCAGCGCCACAGCACAGCAGGGTGCCCCCAGCCCGCACACCGTGCTCCAGCCGGCCGGTGTGCCCTGCTCCTGGCCCCTTACCCCACCTTGAGCATGAAGACGCTGATGGCCGTGTGGCCTAAACAAACACGGAGTAAAGGCCACCTTTTCCTTGCTGGGCATGCAAGGGAAGTCCCCGCAGGTGCAGACGGGACACCACTTGGCCAAGGGGCTGCAAGGAGCCTGCGCTGAATGCGAAACACAGGCTTTGGAGGAGACACGCAGTAGTGCAGGCAGTACTCTGCCAGCCCACGCGCCCAGGGGCCCGGGGACGCTGGGGGACGGGGACAGAGACTGGCCAACAGGAAGGGGCTGCACAGACAGGTACGTGTATTCTTGTGTGACCTGGAGCCAATTAAAAATCACATTTTCAGAGAGGAAGACACCTGGATGCACAGCTGGCCAGTCAGCCCAGAGCCAGCAGTCTTGGAGTGGGGCTGAGCCTGGGGTCAAAGCACCCTCGGCCTGGACGGGCCCAGGGCTTCTTGCACACTTGCTCCTCAGCAGGGCCCACCAGGGCCTCCCACAGGGTGAGCTTCCACCCGAAGCCTCCCTGCCAACCTTTTGGGGTTCCTCCCAGCCCCAGGAAAGGCGGGGGGGGGAGCTGGTGCCCAGAGGCCAGGACCGGCGTGGGCCAGACCACTCAAAGCTGCGCCGATGGCTCAGCCTCCTCCCCGCTGCCACCTTGGAAGTGTGCGTCCAGCCTCTGGACACCCTGCAGGCCACCCGACCCCCACAGCACCCTTCTCCCTCTGCAGCTCATCCTTGGAGGGACGGGAGCCAAGTTCCAGGGAACGCTGGTCACTGCTCAGAAGGGGCAACACCACCGTGTGACATTACACACAACTCTCACTTGTCAAATGGCCTCAGTGTGTGCCGTGTGGGGATGGGCTGGACCCTTCCCTGTACCCCTCAGAGCCCTCGGGACTCTAGGTCTCCACCCACAGGGCTGCTGCCCACTGCCCCAACTGGGTGGTTCCTGAGCAAGGATAAAAAGCAGCCTTGGGCCAGCAAGGCCTGTGTGGGCCAGCTGAGTTACAGGGGTGCCACTTCCAGCATCCCAGAGCCCTGCCGGGCCGGTCTAGGTACCCAGAGAAGGAGGACACTGGGCCAAAGTGCTCTCCTGGAGAGGAGAGGAATTTGAAAACTTGGGGAGCAGAGGAGAACTTTTACAATTCCCTAGTCTCGGCTGTGGGATACTTCCCCCCAGGGTCCTGGGAAGGGAGGCATAAGGAACTCTGGGTGCAGGGAGAATGGGAGACGCAAACCTCAGCAGCAGGGAGCCTACAGTCAGGGCCTCGCCAGCCTGGGCCTGCACATGCGCCTCCCTGGCAGATCCCAAATCACCCCGCCATTCATCCTGGTCCACACGGCCTCTGGCCTGCAGGAGTCTCAAGGCTCTGAACCCCTAGCCCAGCGGTCCCCACAGAGGCTCCCTCCAAGTCTGGTGACCTGGATGCACACAAGCTCTCAGCAGCGCAGCCTCTGTGCAGGGTCCTTCCAGGAGCGCAGAGGAGCCAGGAGAAAAGTCCCACACCACTGCCCCTGCTGCTCAGCCAGACCCCGGCCAAGGCTTCGCTCTGCACGAGGCACAGT
Organism: Dasyprocta punctata; assembly: GCA_004363535.1. Classification (NCBI taxonomy): domain Eukaryota; kingdom Metazoa; phylum Chordata; class Mammalia; order Rodentia; family Dasyproctidae; genus Dasyprocta; species Dasyprocta punctata. The sequence goes on from RJWM01007322.1 coordinate 8,195, forward strand.
TTGCCCGACATCCAGGCACACAAGTTCAACTCCCTGCCCCCGAGGTCTTCCTGGGAGGAGGGAAGGAGCCAGGAAGCGGCCTGGAGCCCCTCAGCCTCTGCCCCTGCCCTACCTGCCCAGCCCGAAAGGCTCCAGCAGCCGGCTGCCCCACGGGGACAAAGCTGGCCAGCCACAGAAGCCATCGCTACTCAAGAAGTCGCCTGCTCAGGGAGCGGCTCGGCAGCCTGGTCAACTAGGGTCTGCACAGGCTGGGGGACAAAGGCCGTGGCCCTGGTACCCACCAGGCAGAGTGCGCCCCTCCGACGGTGTGGGTGGTGTGAGCTTGCACGTGGCTCATGCACTCGGGGCTCCCTGACCAACACAGTGCCAAGGGGCCCCAGGTCGCCTCCCGCCCCCAGCCCCACGCCCATGCCAAGTGGACGTCGTCCTGGACTGAAGGCAGCCACCCCTCACCCTGGCCCGCACACAGGAGAAGAGGGGCCGCCTCCAGGTGCGGGAGCCCAGGGACGATTCACACAAGAGGATGACAGCAGGGACACAAGTCCTCGGCTTCCGGGGCCCGGCAGGTTCGCAGCAAGCCGAGGGATCACACTGAACCCTAAGGCCCCTCCGTGCCAGTGAGGCAGGGATGGAGCTGACGTGAGTATGACCCTTGCGATTAGCCTGCCCTGCTGAAGTCCAGGCAGTGGGTTAACGCTAGGATGCTGGCTTCTGTTTTGTAAGTCCAGCTCAGGCCACCTGGTCTGGTGTCCAGGGAACACCTGAGAGCAAGGCATCGCTGGAGAAGCCCACGGTCAGCTGCAAACCTCAAGGTGCACGCACATCTATACAGGACGTGCCTGGGGTGCACACGCACAGCCACATTTAGCCTCGTTCCCCAAAGCTGCCTCTTGCCGGGCGTGGTGGCAGCACCACCTGTATTCCCGGCACTTGGGAGGCTGAGGCAGGAGGATAGCTCTGAGGTCAGAGCCAGTGAAACCCTGTTTCAAAAAAAAATTTTTTTAATTAAAAATTAAAAAAAAAGCAGGGTGACCCACTTGCCAGGCCCCCTTCTGTGCCTCTCAGGCAGAAGCTTTTTTTTCCTCTCAATAAATTCTTCCCATAAAAAAATAAGCGCCTCTCAGGTTGTGCATGGCACAATCAGAAAGAACACCACACAGGGCATTCTAGAGCCAGGCTTTGTGTCAATGAGTGGTCACACAAGGAGTATTTCCTGTGACCCCCGAAATCCTAAGTGTCTCAGGGCTCACATTAAATTTTCAGAAATCCATTGCTGCCACTCCTGTCTGTCATGGTAACATTCTCCTGTAATCTTAGCACTCGGGAGGCTGAGGAAGGAGGGTCACTATGAGTTCAAGACCAGCCTGGGCAACACGGTGAGTTCAACAGCAACCTGAACTACATGGTGTGACCCTGTCTCAAAAAAAGAAAAAAGGAAAAGAAACTTTTTATTTTCATTCTGTTTTTGGGTTTTTTGTTGTTGTTGTTGTTGTTGTTGTTGTTGTTTTTTTTGGCTGCACCAGGGATCGAACCCACAACTTCATGCCTGCCAGACAGGCGCTTACACCACTGAGCCACACTCCTGGCCCTTTTATTTTCATTCCTAAAGAACAGATCCTAATGTAAGTGGTTGCTCATATTTTGGCCGTAAGTTACCTTACTTCCTACTGCCAGGTGGAATATCTACACATAATCGTTTTGCATTTGTAAATATTCAGTCACTTAGCATCAACATTATTCAACTATCTACAAGTAACTGCTTAGTATCCATAAGCACCGGCAGACTGATAACTAATTGTTTAACATCTGGAAGTTCCCAAGCACCTGTAAGTAATCGTGTAGCAGACTGATGCTACCCAAGTTTTCTGTAAGCAATGGTTTAGCAACTGTAACTATTCAATTATCCATGTACATATGTAACCCTTTAGTATCTATAATTATCCAAATATCTGTAAGTAACTGTTTAGTATCTATGAATACCTGAATATCTATAAATAATGTTTACCACCTATAAGCACCTGAGTACCTGTAAGTAATCACTTAGCATCTTTAAAGTGTCCCAGTACAGTACCTGTAAGCAATCATTTAGTATCTAAAAGGCCCTTCTATCTGTAATTTTTTAGCACCAGTTAAGCATTCAAGAACCCCTGAGCAATCATTTAGTATCTGCAAGTACCCGAGCATTGTATGTAATCGTCTGGTATCTCTTAAGTCCCTGGGTATCGTTCAGAAATGATCTGGCAGCCATAAGCAGCTGTCAGAGCTCCTTTCCAGGACCTCCAGAACAGAAAGGGGCCGCAGGTCTGCGCCCTGGCCTGTAGGGTAAGGCTGGTGTCCACTGGGCTGCCCCTGAAGGCCTCCCACGTGTGGTGCCAGATTCCTGCTTGCTCATGCTCTGTGTCCTAACGGGAGCGGCAGCAGGAGCTCGGCTGCTGGCGGCAGGATGGGAGAGCCAGAGGTTGGGGCGGCCTCCACAGCTGGCCATGTGGTTGGGCCCCCACCCGGAGCGGGGATAGGATGCTCTGAGCTCCAGGGGAACCTGGGAACAAGAGACCCCCACCCTGGGGAAGTCCAAGCAGGGCAGGGCTGAAAGCAGACCAAACTGCTTTGGGCTAAACTCCACCTGCAGCCCCCAGAGAGCCTTCGGTGGCTCTGGCCCACCAGGTCATGTGCATCAGGGTGGGAAAGCCACAGCAGAAAAAAGGTTCACCAAGGTGTGGGGACACCCCGCTCTATCCCAGCCTGAGGATCGACAGTCCTGAGCCAGCTGGGCTTGCTGATGCATGCCTATAATCTCAGTACGTGGGAGGCTGAGGCAGGAGGATTGGGAGTTTGAAACCAGCCTGGACTGCACAGCAAGGCCGTGCCTCAAAAGAACAATACAAGAAACTTGGGGCCAGCAGTTGCGGGACACGGAGGGTTATTCAAACTCCAGATCCTATAAAACTCATAGTCCATAAAACCTATCAAAAGGGAGGCCACTAAACTCTGACAAGCTTGTTTCAGGCCTACCTTATCTCTGGTTCTAAAAGTAAAACGCTAGGCCTGCAGACCAGCTGGAAAGTATAGAAAAGAGTAAAAGCAGTCAGAAAAGATAATCTCCATCTTTACGTTTTTAAATTTTCCAGCGTATTTTTATTTTAACTAATATCAGCTCTCATGATAGGCACACAGGGTTTTGTTTAACAATGCATCATAAACATTTCCTATGTCATTAAGGCCTGCTGTAAACACCATTGTTGATGACTGCGTAATTTCCTAGTGTGTGTGCACACTGTCATTTTACTTAATCATCGCCTCAGTGCTACGTACAACACTGCGGGAGCCTTGATATAGTCAATGAATATTCAAACTGTCTCCGTGTGTACTTCTAAACCTGCACCGGATAGTCCAGATACAGGGCGAGGCCCCTTTAAAAATCAAAAGCAGGTTCAGAGCGTCTACTTCAGTGGTTTCTAAGGAAACCAATTGTATGCAGATGTAGAGCAAATATCTCTTCCCCTCCCGGAAGCTCTGGAAAGTACAGCCTTCTGCGTATCTGGATAAACTCCTCAAAGACAGGAGACTAATCTGACCTGAGAGCTAATGCTATCCCAGGTCCTATTAGCAGAGATACAGACTCCAGACCAAGGGAGGTGAGACCCCTGTCTTCAGCTTGGCCAAGAGTTGGGGTAGGCAGTCAGGAGGGGGCCTCCTCACAACACTGTGACACAGGACCCACTTACACACCTGGTGAGCCTGGGGATCCTCACGCCAGACTATTCCAGCATCTGCTCTTTGGCTTTTTTTTTTTTAAGCTATTAAAGGACAACAAAAGCAGAGGCTAAGAAACAGAACTGTGGAGGAGCAAAAGCCGCTCTCTCTGGGCTCTCCGAGGGCCCTGTCCCCGATCCCCTGAGGGCAGGGCTGCAGGACCAGGGACAAGTGGGGAGGGAGCCGTGATCCTCCAGGGCAAGGGGAGGTGATGGTGCCAGGTGTGGCATCTCCTAACACAGAAGGACAGCCAGGAAGACAAGACGGTGATAGGTAGGACAGGCAGGACCCCGGCCCAGGCCCCCGACCTTGGTGACATCTACTGCGGCTCTCAGCTGCTTACAGCGACACTGATCTCATCCGTCAACCCGGGACAGGACACTGCCTCACTCACAGGACAGGCAGCGGGCACCTCAGACACCCCAGGCACAGCAGACAGACAGACAGACAGACAGGCACAGGGCAGCACAGTTCTGCTCAGGAAAGAGCCTCAGAACGCTGCGGGCAACACCCCCACCAGGCAACCCCGAGGAGGAGGCCTTTGGGCCTGAGGAGCCCTCTGCCAAGTGACTGTCAAAGCCGCAGGCTGCCAAGTGTCGCTGGGGAAACACTAAGAACTCACAGCTCGGTGACTGAGCAGCGCCTGCGGATCATCCCAAACGGGTGAGAGGCAGGCGGGGGCAGGAACACCGCTCCCCCAGTGAGTGGGCAAACTACTAGGCCGGGATTTCTGTGACCTGGGGGCACTGCCACCCTCCACTCCCATGATCTTCCCTGCAGACACCCCGGGAGGCTGAGAAGGGAGCCCCAGGAGTTCTGCTGACCCAGCAGGTCAGGAACCCAAGAGCCGCCCCGAGGAAAAGCACACCCAAGGGTCCCCGCCAAAGCCCCTTGTCCTGCCACGCACCACATAAGGTAGCAGGACCGGGGGCCTCCGAGAGTGGGGCCCCCTCTGAGTTGACCCAGGAAAGGGATGAAGCTGATGCCAGGGAGGAGCCGAGGTCCTCTGGGTAAGGAACCACACACCGAGATGCAGAGATGCCACGGAGCGTGCGAAGGGACACGTCGCAGGCCGGGGGGTCCCTGCTGTGTCATCCTCAGGCCCAGGACCTTGAGGCTGCTGTGGCCAGGAGCCGGACAAGGGGCAGGCTGCTTGGGGGCGTCTGGGAGTGAAGAGTGAGACTGCAACAGGGGGCACCCCGCATTCAGACAGGCGCAGGAGGCTAGGCTGGCCCACCCCTGGGGACCTCCCCACACGGCACTGCGTGGGTTCGGGGTCTTCTCAGGAAGGAAGCTCATTTCCTGACAGTGATTTCCTTCAGAGAAAAGTGACCCAGAGGAAAGAACCCTAGAGCGAGAGGACAGCCAAGGACTCTGACCCCCGCTGGCCCTCGACCAGCTGTGCTGCCCAGCAGGCCGCTGGTGGACAGAGGCCTCTGCACCCGGGCTCCGTGAGCTCCCCTGCAGAGGAAGCCCAGGGAGGTGGGACCCCCAGAAACACCAGCCCCAGCCCTTCTCCCGGATGAGATGCCACAGAGCCGCAGGAACCATCCGCTCTTCTCCAGAGTTCTCCAACCCAAACACACTCGCGCGCACGCACTCTCACACACACACACGGTCATCACAACCGCGCTAAGGACCACCAGATGCGGTGTGGACATGAGACCCACATCCTGGCAGACCACAAGCAGGCCCGTGTCCCGAGGCCGCCACAGCTGGTCATTGCACAGATCCGCCGAGGCCCCAGGGCTGTAACTGTCTCCCCACCCGGGCCAGGGAGCCCTCGTGGAGCGTGGAGGCCCCTGGCAGGAAGCAGAAAGGAGCAGGCAGTCCAAAGCGATGCTCAGACTTGAGCAGCCTGCTCTTAAGAGTCTGAGAAGCCACCATGACGCCCAGAGGGACCAGGAGACACGAGGACAGACTGTGGCCTTCGGGAAAGGACTCGGCCAAGGAAAGATGCACTGGGTCCCCAGCAAGCCTGCAGCCTCCAGGCGGTGCTGGTTGCGATCAGCTCGTAATGCAGGGATGTGAACTTCGGGGAAACTGGGCCGGGGTGAGAGCGAAGACACTCCACACTGTGCTTACGACTTTTCTGTAACTCTAGAATAGTTCTAAGTTCAAAAGCACATTAAAGGTGGGAGGCTGAGGCAGGAGAATGGCAAGTTTGCGCTCAGTCAGGATAACTTAATAACAAAACCCATCTCAAAAAAATTTTTTTAAAGGACTGGGGATGCAGCTCAGTGGGAAGGCCCTGGATTCAATCCCCACCCCATGGGAAGACAAAAAGAAAGTGTAGGAGGAGAAAGAAAGGAATTCTGACCTCACAGCAGGACTCAAACAAGGAAGGGAAGGGCAACCTTGAGGTCAGGGGCCTGCAGGTGCACGGGCAGGAGACAGACAGCGGGAGGGGGAAAGGAAGGAGCTCGAGGCCCAGCTGCCTGTCCTGAGCAGTGATAGAATCCCACAGTCTAGGGCAAGGGAATTTAAACGTGAATGAGCTCAGGCAATTAGACAATCATAAACTAAAACCACAGTGAAAGACTCTCTCCCCTTCCACCCTATCTGGTGACCCTAAACTCCACAACGCTGCGTCCTGGGACCCTGCCCCTTGGCCTCTGCAGCCTCTCCGCCAGGTGCGCTTGCATCTGGACAGACAAACGCACAGGCCGGGCGCCCCAGAGCACAGTTACTGTGGCGCAAAAAACGAGAAAGGCGCTCAGAGTCCCTGCATCCTGGAGCCGCGTCCTTGCTGGGGCACAGATGGGCACGAGAGAGGGTGCCAGTGTCGCCGGCAGGACCCTGTTCGTGGCGCGCCTCTGCCTGTGAGAGGAGAAGGGACGGACGGACGGAGCAGCTGTCAAAATGAGAGACAGCTCTGAAGCTGGAGAGGAGGAGTGGTTCCAGGGAGAAGGACGAGGAGCACAGAGCAGAGGCTCTATGGATTCTTTCACTCTCTCCCCACTCCGTGTCCATTTTTAGCCATGTGCTAGCGTTCCATCTGCAGGATAACTCCATCAAAATGTTTAAGTGGAGCTGGGCACTGTAGCGCACACCTGTAATTGCAGCAACCTGAGAGAATGAGGCCTGAGGATCTCCAGTTTGAGGTCAACTTGGACAATTTAACAAGGCCCCATCTCAGAGTCAAACTGCAAAAGGTCAGGGATAAGCCAGGTGTGGTGATGCATGCTTGTGATCCCAGCACTCAGGAGGCTGAGGCAGGAGGATCCAGCCTGGGCTACATAGCGAGACCCTGTCTCAAAAACACCAAAAAATAAAAATAAAATACAGTCAGGGATGCAGCTCAGTTGCGAGCATGTGCCTGGCATGCACACAGGCCTAAGTTCAGTCTACAGAATTACATATACACATGCTTATGCAAATCAGCTTACTGCTTATCAAAAGGAATAAATTCACATGAGGACTGTAAATCACTGAGTTCAGTGTTCTTCTAGATAAAATATATTCAGTAGAATGTCAGTCATTTCATATTCTCAAGCAGATGCCACAGGACCCTGGGCCATGTCCCGAGACACTCTGGTTGTCAGGACTGGTGTGAGGGGTGCTCTCGGCACCTGGCGGGGGGACCGAAGCTAAGGATCCCACAGTGCACAGAACGGGCCCTATGCCAAGGAGTTCTCCAGCCCCAAAGGTCAACAGTGCCGAGGCCAGGAGGCCCCGGTTGGCCCCAGCCCTCATTGCCTTGGACAGAGCCCTTTTGGAGCCAGTTTCAATTGTTAGAAAGCTTCTCAGAGTGAACCCAAATCCACCTGCTCATGGCTCCCTTCTCCCAGCTGTAATGTCACACTTGGTTCTCTCCGGCTCTGCGGCTGAGACAGCTGCTTCTCTAGGGAACTGGAGGATGGAGCCGTGACCCAGGGCCCGGGGCCCCAGGAAAGCAGCTTTGTCCCCAGGGTTCCTCCCTCCTTCAGACCATTCCCAACAAATACCCAGAGGTATTTACATTCCCTCAAATGTAAATCTCACAGGGTAACTTCCCGTAATATTTTCAGGGCCACAGATGCAGGTCTCATTAAGCATTTGTCAGCGACCGGGTATAGTGGTACATACCTATAATCCCAATATTCTGGGAGGCTGAGACAGGAGAATTCAGTTCAAGCCCAGAATGAGTAATTTAGGCATTCAGTGAGACCTTGTCTCAAACAATTAGAAAAAGGGTTATGGATATAGCTGGGTTCAGTCCTCAGTGCTGCAAAAAACAAACAAAAAAAATTCTAAAAAACAGTTTATGAAAGTGCGCTAAAGGCCAGCCTGAACTGCATAGTGAGATTTTGTCTCAAAAAAAAAAAAAAAAAAAAAAGTTTAGGGGGAGAGAGGGGAGGTAGGGAAAGCATCAGCTCTGACACCCCGTAACATCCATAGTGAGTTCTTCTCATTAACGCCTGACATTGAGAAGGGCTGTGTCTGCCCCGGCACCTAAGCCTCACGCCGGCTGCCACTGAGCTTGATGGGAGCTGCCAGCTCCACCCTGGAGCCTCCGGTCCCCACCACATGTTGCTGGGTGAGAAGGCAGGGCCGGCTCAATCCCCACGCACAGCGACAGTGAAAGCAGGAAGGCAGGGCCAGCTCAATCCCCAGGCATGGTAACAGTGAAAGCAGGAAGGCAGGGCCAGCTCAATCCCCATGCACGCTGAGTTCAATCACCGGGAGGAAACAGCCACTGGATGCACCCAGGGTCGGCTATGAAGACGCAGCCTCAGATAACAGGGTCACATAGCACACTGTGCTGAAAGAGCCCTGCACTCCAGGGGACACAGGCGGAGCCCAGGGCCAGAAGCATGGCACCACCTCCTGTGCAGCCCTTTTTTTTGTTTTTTTTTTTTTGTTTTTTTGTTTTTTTTTTTGCAGCACCGGGGATCAAACTCACAACTTCACACTTGCCAGTCAGGCGGGGATCAAACTCACAACGCAAGTCAGGCGCTTAAGCCACTGAGCCAAACTCCCGGCCCTAGTGTTTTGAGGCAGGGTCACACTGTATAGCTCAGACCAGCTTGAGCTCATGTTGTAGCCCAAGCCAGCCTCAAACTCACAAGGCTCCTCCTACTTCAGCCTCCTGAGTGCTGGGATTAAAGGTGTGCGCCACCACGCCTGGCTTATGCAGCCCTTCTGTCACCGCTGCTCCGTCACCCTCCTGGTCTCTGGTCTCTCTCCACCTTGCCCTGCCACCCATGCACCAAAGCACAGTGAGAAATCTCTGCAAACTGCAAACCGGAGAATGCTGTGCCCCCCACCGCATGACGCTGTGCAGACTCCCACCTACCGCCTTCGGACAAGGTGCCTCCCCCACAGCATGTCCGGGGCACCAGACACCCCTCCACACACACAGCGCACTCAGGGTTGCCTCGCAGGCCCCCTGGCACAGAGTTGCGAGCAGCTGGCAACAAAGGCTGTGCTCCCAGGGGGCTGATGCTGCTGGTCAGGCACAGGACTCTGCTGCCCCCACGGCTGAGGCGCGGCAGTGCCTGGCCCCCGAGGAGCTCAGGAACTATGGCCAGCTGGGCAGTCAGACAGATGCACAGCCCCGTCACCGCATGCCTGCAACTCCCAGGGTGGTGCAGGACACTCCCAAGTCTGAGACTTGGGGACCCTTCCTGTGGGGTGCAGTTACCAGGCACAGACAGGAGTGGCGCAGAAGCCTCCAGACCACGTCCACACAGCCAGCACCTTGGCTGCAGGAAAGAGTGCGGACCCCGTGGCTGGCAGAGCCTCCTGGCTGCTGGCCTTCCCTCAGCCGCTGTCTCCAGAGCAAGCCGGGAAGTGCTGCCCAGTGCCGCCCAGAAAGAAACCTCAGGCAGGAAAGGCTCCTCCGGTGTGGGTCCTGCAGGGGACAGAGGCCAGCACAGTTCTGTCCACTTTCAGGACTGACACCACACACACCCGTGGTGACAGGTTTAGCAGCTCCATGTCAAGGGCACCATGGGGACCCTTGCACTACCTGCCGAGCCTGCATGGGCTGCAGCATATGTGGCCACCAAGTCCTCACTGTCCCCAGGGGCCCGAGCGCTCCCTGGACTCCTGCAAACCACTTCCTTGGCTGCATTCATCTGGGAAGCAGAAGAGCCCAGGCTTCAGTTTCCAGATCCTCACAGGGTGCCAAGGGTCTCGGGACTCTGGGTCTGCCTGTCCTGTGGGGAACAAGGCCTGAACCCCCTGACCAGTATGCATGCTTGCTCAAGGGCGGTGACCAGTCCAGAGGTGGGGGAGGGTGCTGGCAGGAAGGGTCTCGCACCTGGTGACACAGCCTCTATCCCTGCCCCCAGCTCCTAGGAGGCTCTTCCGAACTGCTCTCCCAGCATGCCCAGGCCTTCCCAAAGCCACGCAGGTTGCTTTTTTTGTGGGGAGGGGAGGTAGTACTGGGGATCGAACTCACAACTTCACACTGCCAAGTGCCGCTGAGCTAAACTCCTGGCCCCTCACAGGTTGCTCCTGATGGGATGTCCAGGGGAAGGAGAATCAGGGTCAAAGTCACCTTCCTACAGGAAGCTACACTGCTGGCTGCAGTCAGCATAGACACCACAGGTCCTGGGGAGACAGACTGCTGCGGGGAGAGCTGGGGTATGGTTCTGTGCCTGAGTCAGGCTGTTCTAGGACAGGGGTGTCAGCCACTACCCTAGACTCTGGACACGGAACATTCTCCACGCCCAAGCAAACCCCATGTGTTGTGTCCAGTACCATGCGCTTGTGCTCAGCCTGTGATGTGTCAGGAGCCAGAAGAAACAAGGGCTTCTAGTGCTCTCTCAGGGCCACTGCACACCATGTGGATCCTAAGATGGTGCCCCTCGGCTGGGACCCAGTCCTGGTATGCATGCCAGGGACTGCACCCCCAAGCCTCCTGAGGATAAAGCTCCAGCTGGTGTCTGACTCCACCAACATCCTGCACTCCTGTCCTTGGCCACTCCTTCCGGTTGCCCTCACGGCCCGTGAGGCAGGAGGCCTGCACTGTAGCCGGCTGGACGCAGCACGGCTGTCCCGAGACTCCCCTCGGAACTCAGGCTCATTCAACGGCCCTGCAGCCCGGTGCCCCTGGGGGCTGCATGGCCTTCAAACTGGCAGCCAGTCATTCTCACTGATGGACGGCACCGCTGGGGGTTGGGGACACCTCTGCTGCACATTCACGCTCTGCTATGGCATGGGACCTCAGCAAGTGGGGATCCCCAGCGCTCAGGGTGCAGGGCAGTGAGGGGGCCATGTGCTGCCCACCTGCAGCAGCCAGCACTGCTCCAAGGCTGAGTTCACAGTTCGCACCCTGACTAATGGGAGCCCTGGGCTCACCCCCAAAACTTTGCCACATAGGCGGCACCCAGGGAGGTTGGTAGTCAGGGGAAGGAAATACAGATCTGCCTGTGGGGACCCCCATGCACAGCAGGACAGAGGTCCTATGGGTGTGCAAAAATTGTCCAGTCTCGCCTCTGCAACTAAGGTTCAATAAATGCTCGTGGTTAAAAAGACAGCTGCGTGCACAGCACGTGTGAACAAGCAGCGGGGGTGTGAGGGCAGTCACTGCAGGTCAGAAGCGACTGTGAAGAAATAAAAGCACCAGCAAAGGCTCCATGGCGGTTCCCCTTGCCTAACATGTGCACGGCCCCAGGTTCAATCCCAGCACCACACACACACACACACACACGAAAATACACACATACATACACACATAACTAAAAACCCCAACAGCAAGGAATAATCCAAAAAGGAAATTAACAAAACAGTTCCACTCCCAGTAGCAGCTCTCCTCCAAAATCAAAGCAAAACGAATTTAAAAACTGGGGAATAAATTTAACCAAGGAGGTAAAAGACTCAGACGCTGAAAACAACACGTTGAAGAAGACACTAATAAACGGAGAGACGCTCCACGTTCACGGGTCAGAAGGCAACACCAGCGCCTACGGGCCTGCGGATTCGATGCTGCGCCTGCCAAATTCCAGTGGTTTTCATTTTCAGAAATGTAGCAGCCAGTCCGCAAATTCCCATGGAATTGTAACAGGCCCCCAAAAGCCAAAATAACCTTGAAAAAGAGGAATAACATTGAAGGGCTCACACTTCTCGATTTCAAAACTTAGTACAAACCTGTGGTAACCAAAACAGCATGGTACTGGCATAAGGACAGACACAGAGATGGATGGCACAGAATGGCCAGTTCAGAAATAAACATGGCCAAATGACTTTCAACAAGGATGCCAAGAGCACTCCAGGAATAAAGAAAACTCCTCAACAAACGGTACTGGGAAACACAACATTCTCATGCAAAAGAATGAACCTAGAGCCAGGCACACCTTTAATCCCAGCACTCAGGAGGCTGAGGCGGGAGGACTGGCATGAGTCCAAAGCCAGCCTGGGCTACATAGTGAGTTCAAGGACAGCCTCAACTAAACAGTGAGACCCTGTCATAGAAAAGAACCAAAATAAATAAGTATATACATACATAAAATTTAAAAAATAAAACTATAAAACTCTTAAAAGAAACCATAGGGATAACTCTTCATGATCCCGGATCTGGTCACCGATTCTTAGATGTGACACTGAAAGTATGAGCAGCAAAAGAAAAAATGAACTGAAACTTACCAAAGTTAAACACTTTTTCTTCATCAACAGACTTGAACAAGAAAGTGAAAAGAGTAACCGAAAATCACGTAACTGCAAATCACACACCTAATAAAGGTTTAGCATCTAGAATATCACCTGTTAATCTCAGCTACTCAGGAGGCTGAGTCAGGAGATTCTGAGTTCATGCCCAATCTGGGCAACTTAATGTGACCCTGTCTCAAAATCGGAAGGGTCCTGCAGTAAGGTTTGCAAAGGTTAACCTTGTCTAATAAACTAAAAGGTACAGGACTTGGAACTGTGTTCCTTACGGTTG
>RJWM01007322.1:20916-78999 GCA_004363535.1 Dasyprocta punctata
AAAAAAAAAAAAAAAAAAAAAAAAAAAAAAAAAAAAAAAAAAAAAAAAAAAAAAAAAAAAAAAAAAAAAAAAAAAAAAAAAAAAAAAAAAAAAAAAAAGCGAAAGGTGCTGAGGGTGTTTCTCAGCAGGAGAGCACTGAACTAGCAAGTGCAGGACTCTGGGTGTGATCCCCAGCACTGAAGAAAGAAAAAGAAAAAAAGGCAAAACGCAAAGGCCTTGACAGAAGATACACACAAATTACCCAGCACATGAAAAGAGGCTCAGTATCATTCATCATTAGGGAAATGCCAATTAAAACCACAATAAGATACCCCTTTGCATCCACACCCACTAGGATAGACATAACCAAAAAAAAAAAAGGAAAATAACAAGTGCTGGTGAGGTTGTAAAGAACAATGCAACCCCTGTGGAAAACAGTTTGTTGATTACTCAGAAAGTTAAATGCAGGGTTAGGAGTGCAGCCCCTATATTTCATCATTACCTATCACAGAACATGTACGGTATATTTATTTCATGGTCAGATGCCCAAAAGAACTGAAAACAGGTGCTCAGCCAGCGTTTGTGCACACACGTTCACAGCAGCGCCATTCACCACGGCCCAAAGTGGAAACAACTCAAGTGTCCATCAACTGATGAATGGACAGACGGCGGCCTTCCCATACAATGGCACAATATTCAGCCATAAAAATCAATGAGGAAAAGAAAATCAATGAGACACGGGCACATGCTACAGTGTGGAAGAGCCTCAAGCACATCGGGTTCAGTGGAGAAAGTCAGATTGAAAAGGTTACATAGTATATGATTCTATATATGAAATACAAAGTCTCCAGTATGGATCAATCCACAGAGCAGGAAGGCAAACTGCTGGTTGGGGGACCGGGGCTGGGGGCCAGGAGGGAGAGGGAATCACTGCCAGCTGGGTAAAGGCTTTCCTCTGGAGGGACGAACACGTCCGGGACTGGGCAGAGGTGAGGGCTGTACAACATGACGCAGGCGCTAAGTGCCACTGAGCCGCGCACCTTAAAACAGTTCATTGTTTGTTCTCTGAATTTCACCTCAATTTAAAAGAAAGGGAGGACTGGCTTCTCCATTTGCCTGGACAGGCAGCACAAAGACCTTGAGCTCTCTCTGGCTTTGAGAGGAAAGCCAGTCTGGCTAGAATTCTAAATATGTTTTTCTGTTTTTATCCCCAGCACAGTGGCAGGGGAGGGGCGGGGTGGAAGAGGCCCTCGGCTAGGGTAGCCCATGGCCACCGAGTCCCAAAGCCGGGAATGAAGGTCAGCTGCAGAGAGGAGACTGAAGAAGAAAAGAGGAGGAGAAAAGTGGGGGGCGTGGGGGGTGCTAAGGTAAGAGGGACCCTGAGGAGCGAGCTGCCACAGGTGGCCCCTTGGAGACAGAACCGCATCCATGTCCAGCGCCACCTGCAGCCCTCCTGTGCTTCTACCCACGTCACCCTGTCACTCCACAGGCACAAGTGGTGACCAGCACCTGGTGTTTGCTCAGACCCTCAAGCCCGACGGGCATAAGGCAGGTGCCACCTCCTCGCTGCCTGCTCTTGGAGGTGAGCGTGTCCACCCACCGCAGGTCAGAGGGTGCCCACCGGAGTGAGCAGCCCAGCACGTCGCAAAGCCCTGGGCTGTCTCCCCTGGCTGCCCCTGGGTTGGGGCTGAGAACGGAGGTGACAGAATGACCGTCTACCACTCGCAGCAGACATAGGAACCAAACGAGATGATGACCGCGCGACAACATCTAAGGTGTTAAACCGGCTAGAATGTCAGCTCCCGCGGCGTCACTAGTCACCCTCCGTAATCTCCAGATCCAATCGGCAGACGGTTTTACAGACTCCCTGAACTTCAGGAGTCAGACTCTTCCAGTGCCTTCCAACACAGAGCACGACATCGTGCCCCCCCCCCCGGCTCCCAGCAGCAGACCCCTTCATTCTGCTGAAACAGGGGCCTGCCAGATAGCGGGGTACTAGGAGGAGACGGTCAAAGACAAAGGGGTGCCTGTGGCAGGGGTGACGCTGGCATCCCGAGCCTCAGGCGGGATCTCCGGCCAACTGCAGCCGCACCTGGTGCCCAAGGGGCCTCAGACAAATGCGACTGCAACCCTGATGCTCACACCAAGCCTGCTTCCAGCTAAATAGTCTAATAAAAGCAAACATTCTGGTGATTAAAAGAAGGCTCACACCAGTTGCTTCCTTGAGAGCACATTTCATTTAGAAAACAAGGTGAGACAGCTTTGCCCTCTAGAAGTTGGCTAGGCCTTCTTCCCACCTCCTCCAGAACTCTGAGAGATCACACAGGATAATTCCTTGTCTTAAAATAATTTATCATGATTTCTAACACATCGCAATGTGGTCCCCTCACCCCCACCCCCGAGCCCCAGCATTCGGCAGCTGGGTCTCCAATCACCCAGATTTCAGGGCTGGGACCCAACCCCTGGTCCTGACACCCATATTTTGATGGTCAGCAGCACAGCCAGCCACTGAGCAAGGCCACAGTCCTGCTCCACATCGCCAGGTGCCCCAAACACGGAAGCTTAGGGGTAGATGGACACAGTAAATGCCACACAGGATAACTCAGACAGGGCCCAGGGGAGGAGGCCAGAACCCAAAGGGACTGACAGACATACCAGACAGAGGCAGCTATGTGAGGAAAGTTTTGGTTAATGCGCAGTGTGCCAAAAGCACTCCCCAAGTCTGACCATCTCCCCACCCCAGCCCCGCCCCCACCTCCCTATGAATGGTAGCACCCCCTGGTTGGCTCTCCACTCCCACCCTCATCCCCCCACTGTCCCCACAGCAACTATCAGGAACCTGCCAAAACAGTCTGAGCCCGGGAAGGGGCCACACACCTGTAACCCCAGCTACTCAGGAGGCTGAGGCAGCAGAACAAGAAGTTTAAAACCAGCCAGGGCAACTGAGTGAGACTAAGTTACTCAATTAACCAATCAAACAAACAAACAAAAACTTCAGGCTGTGCCTGCCCCCAGATAAGCTGAGTCCCAGCTCAACTGGCACCCCAATTTCCTTGCTCCCATAGCATCTACCCCTCTGGGACAAGGCCTACCAGACTGAGATGGAACTCTATCTGCAAGTCTGAATCCCTGCACAAGAACCCTGCTAAGAGCCAAGAGGTTCTGCTTGGCTGTCCTCAGAACCCTCACGGCCAGCTCCAAGTACCGGGCAGAATACACACTGAATACATGCACTGAAAAATAAATGAAACTTTTGTCGCCGAGGTTACCCACGTGGGCTCCAAGCTCTTTCAAGTCAATGTTACTGATGATGTTGTCAAAAAACCCTTCACATCCAATACAACAAGCACCTGAAAGAGGGCCAAAAAGCTACAATTTAAGGATGCTGGGTTCGTTAATAGACTCATGTCAACCTCCCAGAGATCAAAATTCTCCATCAAGTCAGCAAGAAGGTGCAAAGCCAGATCACCTAGGGTCCAGGTTGGGGGTACAGGGCACAGGGTCTGCCCTTGTCCTCAGGTGGGAGACACAGGCACCTGAAGGGACTTCAGCCCTCAACCGAAGGACCTCTCTCCGCACAGGACTCAGTTCCCTAAAACGAGAGGACAGGTCCCTGACATTCCTACCAAAAAGGGCAGATGAGACACTCTGGATGATAACCAGCCTCCAGCTGCCTCCCACCAAAATCCATCCTTTCTGAGTTAAAGCCACGATGCCCAGGCAGCACCACAGTCGATTCCAGCGAAGACAGGCAGAGCTGACACGGTGCCCAGCCCCAGGAGACATCCAGGTGGGGTTGGAGGAGGAAGCCAGCAAGGACCCAAGAAGAGGTAACACAGATGCAGTACACACAGGCTGGGGGGCAGAAAGGAGGGTCTCCTGTCCTGCCCCCTTACCTAGGGCAGTCTTTCCCAGGGATTCAAAGGACACACACACAGACACACACACCCACCCCAGCCAGCCCAGACCAGAAGGGAAGCCCACCCAGTAGAACACTGGGAGGGGAGCCCTTGGAATGAAGTCACCCTAGAAACAAGCCCAGCACCTCAAAAGTGTCTGCTTCAACCAAATTCTCAGCAGAGACTGCTGCCAAGAGCAAAGATGCCACCACCGTGAGTCTGGGTGACTTGGGGACCCTCTCTCCAATTCTGCCCTAAACAGAGCTGCTGGAGAAAATGTCATGTGACCCCTTTAGGACAAACTGAAGCTTTTTACTTCAACAGTTACTATGTTTATTTTTACGGTTACTGTGTATGGCAACTTACACTAATGTTCTATTTCAGGGAATGATACGAAGTTTCCTTTTAAAAAGAAATATTCGCCAGACTAAGGAGACAGGAGACTTAAATGTAACACGGGATCCTGGAACAGGAAAAGGACGCCAAGGAGGGGACCTTGCAAAAACGAATCCGAGTAAAGTTGCCAAGTCTGTAGCTCAGTCAATAGTAGTTCAAGTCTCTCCGTGGTTTTGACGCTGGCACCGTGGTTTATCAGATGCCAGCTGCAGGGGAAGTAAAGAGGAGACATGTAGGGAAACGGTCCCATCTTCTCTGTCGGTCGAAAGCCCCCCTCAAAGTAAAAAGTGTGAAAGTCTTCAAACTTTTAAAAAGTGAGCTAAAACATGAACCGTGAGATAAAAATAGCACCATTGGTACCAGATCTGGAAAGAGTCCTGGGGGTCTCCAGAGAACACCGGGCGCCCCCCGCCCCGCCCCGCTCAGGGCTGGCCCCGCCCCTTCACTTTACCAAAGACCACTGGGATGCTGGGGGCGGGGACCTGTCCAGGGCTGTGGGAGCTGCCCGGGGCTGAGCCTTGCCTCGCCCACCAGGCTCTCAACCCTGACTGCACCCTATCCCCATGCAGCCCCTGCTCGGAGCCACCCGGGGTCCACACACACCAGGGGCTTTCGCTGCTCAGGGCTCACTCGGGCAAGTGACCCTCAATTAGAGGCATGAGAAAATATCTCCCAAGACAGAGCGCCCTTCAGATCCCAGGCAGGTGGAAATGAATCTGTGCTGATCAGCTGCCTGACTTGGATCCAATCGAAGACTTCAGAGAAGCAATAAAGAGTCATGGCCTCCCCAAAAAAATTCTCTCTCAAGGGTCAGGACTGGTCACACCTCCCTGCCTCTGTCCACGCCAAAGCAGCAAAGACACCAACACTCCAGGCCAGCTTTCCGCTCCTCTCCCCAGCCGCCTTTCGTTCCGGGGTCTTCCTCTGCCCAGCAAGCTGAGCTCAGAACCAGACTTCCCTTCTGAGAGGGTCCACCCGGTCACAAGACAAAGGTCCCCCCAGGCTCACTCACCTGCACGGAGCATGCGCAGCACCCGGGGGCCAACAGGTACCCGCGGGCTCTGCAGGCCCTGCGCAGAGCTGGGAGTGGGGAGGAGGGGTCCCCTCACTTTCAGAGCCATTCAGGGTAAGCGTCCCAGCAGCTTTAGATCTGAGGAGCCCAGAAAGCACTCACCCTCAATGGTCTGGCCGTGAAACCCTCTGAGACGGACTTCAGTTGACCAAGGTGTGTGCAGTGGCCCTTTTCCGGGCAGAGCCCAGGGTCACACCAGCGCTCACTGCTCCCCACGACCCCTGGGCACCCCAGCGGGGCAGCCCAGGAAGGCAGCCCAGAAGGGTGAAGAGAGGTCAGGAGTCCACACACCCCAGCACCCTTCCGACAAGCATCCCTGACAGGAGCAGGCAGGTGAGAGGCAGGCCCAGGGCTGACGGATGTGAGCAGGCCCCGCGCGCCCAGGCCAGCCAGCTGCCCACCTGTAAACCGCGCAGACTGGACCACAGTGCCCGCGCCCTGCGGAGGGCCACTGGCCAGTTCTAAAGACCCATGGTGAGAGCCAGCAGCAGGCTCTCCACTCTGGAAGGAGGATCAGGACCACCCACCACCACACCCCCTCCCCTCCTCCGGCCTGCTCCCGGCCACTACAGACGGAGCCCCGCCGGCCAGCCAGCGGCGGGCAGCCCCGGCAGCCCCCCGGTCAGCCCTCCCGGGCCCAAACACATCCCACAGGCAAAGTCAGACGCGAGAACCTGTTGGAGCAGTTTAGGCCCGAGGATCACCTCTTCCTCCTCCTCCTCCTCTTACTTCTGGGTGGGAAGGGACCTCCGCTCTCGCAAACTAGGCACACGGCCAGGTCACGGCCACGGGCAAGGGCCACGCGGGTGGGCTTCAGCACCGCGG
Organism: Dasyprocta punctata; assembly: GCA_004363535.1. NCBI lineage: Eukaryota > Metazoa > Chordata > Mammalia > Rodentia > Dasyproctidae > Dasyprocta > Dasyprocta punctata. Next base: position 27,088 of record RJWM01007322.1, read on the forward strand.
GCTCCCCTCCCACCCCCTCCGCGGCTTCCTTAGCGAGCTCACGGTCATGTCAAAACTGGGATGCCCCTGCCCGGTGCAGGGAGGAGGGAAATGGGAGCCGCGAAGGCCGGCGAGGAGGCGGCAGAGCCGCAGCCCCCACGGCGACCCACGCCGCTCCGTCACCGCACTCCCGCCCAGGCCCACGGGCAGGCCGGGCCGCGCCGCGCCGCGCCGCGCGGGGCCGCAGGGATCCCGCCCGCCTCGGCCGTCCGTCCCGCGAGCCCCGGCCGGGCCGCCCCGCCGCTCGCGCCTCTCCGGGGACCGCGCCGGGCTGCGCGCCGCCTCTCCGGCCCGGCCCGGCCGCCGCGTGGGGAAAGTTCCTCAACTTCGCGGGGGGCGGCGGCGGGGCGCGGGCCTGGGCCTCCCTCCGCTCCCGGCCTCCCGGCCGCCGGGGCCGCTGTCAGGCGCCCGGGCCGCGCGGCGCCAACTTCCCGGCCCGCGGGCCTCGCTTTGTGCGCGGCGGCCGGGGGCGCTCAGCGCGGCCCGGGCCCCCGCCCCGGGCACAAAAGGGCGCGCGGCGCGGCGCGGCCCGGCCCGGATCGGCTCGGCCCGGGCGCCCGGAGCGCGGCGGCGGCGGCGGCGGCGGCGGCGGCGGTGTCCGGGCCGGGCGGGCCGGGCCTGGCGCGGCGTCCGGACCGGGCCGGGCCCGCGCTCACCTGCCGTGGAACCAGTCCTTGCAGGCGTCGCACTCGATCATGAAGCGGGTAACGTCGTAGGGCAGCCGGCAGACGCAGTACACGGGCACCGTCGCCATGTTGCCGCGCCGAGCGCCCGCGCTGCGCCGCCGGGTCGGGTCGGGCCGGGCCGGGCCGGGCCGGGGGCCGGGCCGCGCGGGGGCGGCGGGGGCGGCGGGCGCGGGGGCGGCGCGGCGGGCGCGAGGGGCCGGGGCCGGGGCGGGGGCGCACGACAGCCCCGCGCGCGCTCCCGGCCGGGCGCGTCCGCACAAAGCCGGCGCGCTGGCTGGAGGGGCCGCGCCGGGAGCCGCCCGCCGGCCCGGGGGCGCAGGGCGCGAGTGTGCGCGGGGCCGGGCCGCGCGCGGGACACAAAAGGGAACGGACGCGCGGGGGCGGGCGGGGAGCCGCGGCCCCACCGAAGGGACCCCCGGCCGCCGAGCGGCCTCTACGTCAGCGCCCCGGGTGGCGCCGCCTCCGCCCGCCGGCCTGGGCCCCGCTCCCGCTCCTGCCGCCGAGAAGGCGGGCCGGGGGAGAAGGTGGGCCGGGGCTGGGGCAGCGGGGCTGGGGTCGCGGAGGAGCGGCCAGGCCGGGGCACCTCCAGGGAGGAGGCGGGTCGGGGGGACCCCGGGGGAGAGGTGGGCTGGGGGACCCAGGCGGGAGACGGTGGGCCCGGGACGCCCCGGGACGCCCCGGAAGGCCGACAGGGGTCCCCTGTTTCCTTTGGATCCAGGACCAGAGCCTGCTGTAGATCTTTTCGCGTCTGGACGGCCCAGAAGCAACTCCTTTGCCTTAACTTTCTAAGGACCCCGAAGTGGGGCGGGAGCGGGGGCATTCCCCCTCTTTGGGGGCCTTGCTGCCTTTTTCCCATCCCGAGTTCCGTTCTGGGCCAGGAACAACTTCCCCTCCCCCTCCTTCCTGGATTGGGGGGGCCTGCCTGCTCCCAGACCCCCGGACTTCTCTCTGATGCTCACCCCACCCCCGGGGGCAGAGCACGAAAGTCAGGTGGGTCAGCTCTAAAGAGACAGCTTACCTGCTGCCCAGGACCCCTTTAGAGCCCTCCTGCCGAGACTAAGGGGCGGGGGACAGTGGGGGACAGTCGGAGACCCTGCGTCTGGCCTGTGCTGCGACAGTGGAGAGGAGAAGGCCGCCTACCTCGCTGCTCTGGCCCCTGCTGCCTTTGCCCTGAACTGGCACTCTGGCCTCCCCTGCAAGTTCAGGGTGTTCGGGGCGAGGGGGAGATGCCCCCTTTGGGGTGGTGGCCGTCTCCTGCCACCCCCAGCTGTGGCACCCTTTGTGCACCCCACTGGCTGGGGGCAGGGCCACATTGCCAGGAAGGAGCTTGTCTGAGCAACCTGCTTCCCTCGCTCTCTTTCACCTTCGTCCTGTGCCAGAACCCCACAAAACACCAACAGGAGCTGGGCCTGCAGGTGGCTCGCACATTCTCAGGCCTCCTCATCTCCCACCAGGCACAGTGCTGGCCTCCCCTGCCCAGCCCGCAGCTGCCAAGGAGCCATTTGCTGCATTGTGGGCGACTGAGATGCTGCCCACCCAGGGCACCGCCCTCCCCAAACAGGTGGCCTCGACCACAGCCTGGGGACAGTGACCATGGCAGGGCCTCAGGGGCTGGACAAGCAGGAGGAGAGGGGAGAACCTATCCAGGAGGAGTGCAGTAAGGCCTCCTGCCCAAAGTCCATCTCTCAGTGGCGGTTTCCTTCCGTAAATACTGAGGTTCTTGGGAAGGGCTTGCTATGAAGCGTCCTCTGGTGTGAGCATCTTGATGTGAATTCATGCAGATGAAGAATGGGGTCTAACAAGAGGCCTGGACTGAGCCCCGGTGGTGTGGGCCCTGCCCAGCTACCTCTGGACACACTCCCTTGACTAAGCGGTCTGACCCACGGTGCCCCAAACCCTGAGTTTCCAGCCACCAAAGGCGGAAACTTCTGGAGGCCTGGGGTGCAGGCAGCAGCCTTGACTGGCAGACCTCCCTCTGCCAACACTTCCATCTCCTTGTTTACAAGTGATAGTGGCTGCCCCGTGTTTATCAAATGCTTCCCAGGCACAGCGCATTGGGCTGGTTCTTCATGAGGGTTCACTGGTTGGAGTTTGCAAAGCACTCCACTCGTGGCTGGGTTGTGGTGCTCTTTGGCAGGCAGCAGTGGTACCATTTTACAGAAGTGAAAACTGAGGCGCTAAGCAATGACATGCCTAGCCGGAAGAGCTGCCCGGCGAGAGGGAGGGAGCGAGTGAGTGACAGCTCCCCCAGGCCTGAGCCTGTGGCCCCTGTGCCTTGGCATCCTTCCCGAGTATGCCCGAGAAAACCCTTCCTCCCCCTGCAAGTTGTTCAGGTGCTGACCCCTGGGATACCTGCTCATCCTCCCCTCACCAGACAGTCTCCTCTTTGCAGCCAGCTGTGCCCACTACAGCTGACCCTGTGCACCGCCCCCAGCCACCTTCCTGGCATTCGAATCCCTTTGTGGGCTGCCTGCCATCTGCAGAATCACACAGGCCTCCTCCTGGGCTACTTCCCCTCCTAACATGCTCCCCCCAGCCCCGTGTTGCCCTCTTAGATTTTTATCCAGCATCTACTGTGAGCAGGGCAGCACTGCAGACACTGTCGGAGCTCACCCTGGAGGAGAGGGCCCCAAACAGCCTGGCTTGTCGCAGTTGTAAAGAGGGTTGGCTCACGAGCCCTGCACCCTGGCACTCCGATGGCACCAGGCTGCAGCCCTGCACGGTGGCGCAACTGCCCGAGACAGACACATTTTCTTCCTCTTGCAACAGAGATAAACGCGGCCATCCCAGGCCTTGTTTCTTCATGCATGCGCTCACCCGATCACTCAATGAAGCAGACCCAATGCTGATGCAGGTTGCTCTAAATTGTGGTGAAATCTGCATAATATAAAATTTACAACTTTAATTTTTTATTTATTTATTTTTTTTTTTGGTGATGAGCCTTTTTTTGGTGTGAACCCAGAGCCTCACAAATGCAAGGAAAGTGCTGTTGTCACTGAGCTCCACCTCAGCCCCTTAACCATTTGTAATGTACAATTCAGTTCAGTGGGATTAAGTCCATTTACGTATATACAGCATCTGCCAGAAAAATGTATACTGAAGGGAAGGAAAAACAGTATGTTTTTTCAGCAGATGGTGTTACTCTTATATGGGGGACCCTAGTGGAAGATGTATATCACAGAAAACCCCACTGTGAGGCCGGCCCTTAGAGAAGAAATTGAGAATTGTGTGCCGCAATCTCAATGACCAAGGCAGCCCAAGCAGCAGGTCGCCGTACTAATAAATGTCTGGAAGCTGACGGCCACCACTGTGAGCACCCCTTGTCATCGCAGAGGCCAAATGTAACTTATATCATTCTCACGATGCCTCAATAAATTTAGTATTAAAATATTCATACAAGTTTTTCTTTTCTTGAAGTGCGCATGCATTTTTTTAGCGAACTCTGTATATATATTGCTGTTGGGATGCAGGCCCAGATCTCGGCCCTGAATGACAGCTGAGCCCGGGGAAGTAGGGAGGCTTGGTGGCCAGGTGCTGAGGCCCAGGCAGAGGGGCCACCAAATTTGAGGCCCGAGACAATATGGTGTAGGCCACAGGCCAGCACTGAAGTTCAAGACCTCTGTCTCCCTCCTGCGCAGGTTCCTTCCTTCCTCCTGCATGAGAAGCTTGTTTTACTTTCCTTACCCTTCCTCCTGGGTCACCTCAGTGGGTGCCTCTGCCATCCCTCAAAATTATATACACACATATGTAACTTTTTTAAAGAACTGACCTATCAATTGACACAGCGGCTGCACGTTTTACATTCCCACCAGCAGTGCATGAGTTCCAGTTTGTCCGCATCCACACTGACACTCATTGTTTTGTTTTTCCTCTCAGTTTTTTGTTTGTTTTATGTTGGTACCTCTGACACTCATTGTTTTGTTTTCCCTCTCAGTTTTTTGTTTGTTTTATGTTGGTACTGGGGATCAAACTCACAACCTTGCACCTGCCAAGCAGTTGCTGAGGCCACCGAGCCAAACTCCTAGCTTTGTTTTTTTCAAGGCAGGGTGGCACTATGTAGTTCAGGCTGGCCTTGCTCACATTGTAGACCAAACTGCTGCAAAGTCACAACGCTCCTCCTACCTCAGCCTCCCGAGTGCTGGGATTAAAGGCGTGCGCCACCACACCCAACCCACAAAACTTTTTAATTTAGAAGTTTTTAATTTTAATGGAATTCTAATCTGTTGTTTTGTTACTGTGCTTTTGATTTCACATCCAAGGAATCATTGCCAAATCCAGTATTGTGAAGCTTTCCCCCTATGTTTTATTCCAACAGTTTTATACTTTTAGCTCTTATGTTTAGGTCTTTGACTCATTTTGAATTCATTTTTGTATATATGGTATATGGTGAGAGGCCAACTTTATTCTTTCACATGTGGATAGCTGCATCCATTTGTTTAAAAAAGTTGTCTTTTCCTCACCAAATGGTTTTGACCCCTTGTCAAAAATTATTTATCTCCTTATGAAGAATTCCGCTATATGTACATGTATTCCTGGGCACTATATTCATTTGTCAATATGCCTGTTTTTGTCAGTATGATTTTATTATAGCTCTGTACTATGCTTTGAAACCAGAAAGTATAAGTCCTCCAAAATTGTCCTTTTTCTTTTTTCAAGATTATTCACACTCATCCGGGTGTGGTGGCGCACGCTTTTAATCCCAGCACTCAGGAGGCTGAGGTAGGAGGAGTGTTGTGAGTTCGAGGCTGGCTTGGGCCACAATGCGAGCACAAGGCCAGCCTGAGCTACACAGTGCGACCCTGCCTCAAAAAACTAGGGCCAGGAGTTTGGCTCAGTGACTTAAGTGCCTGTCTGACAGGTGCAAGGTTGTGAGTTCAATCCCTGGTGCAGCAAAAAAAAAAAAAAAAAAAAAAAAAAAAAAGCTCTTTGGAATTCCTCAAGATTACATATTAATTTTAGGATTTTTTCCTTAAATATTTTTTCCTGCAAAAAAAAAATTGGGAATTTGATAGGTATTGCAACCAATACAGATAGATTTCTTTCAAGTGATCAACTTCGTAACAATATTGTCTTCTAATCTGTGAACACAGAGTGTCTTTCCATTTATTCCTGCTGTCTTTAATTGCTTGGGGCAACATGTGGTGATTTCAGAGTACAAGTCTTGCCTCCTTGGTTAATTTCATTTCTGGAAAATTTTAATGCTACACATTTTAATGTTATAAATAGAATTATTTTCTTAATTTTCTTTTTAGATTGCTCATTCTTACTGTATGGAAACAAACCTGATTTTTATAGTTGATTCTGTATCCTGCTTTTCACTTAATTCACGTATTAGCTCTAACAGGCTGCGCGTGTGTGTGTGTGTGTGTGTGTGTGTGTGTGTGTGCAAGACACTTGGTGCTCTGCCTGGGTAATTCCCACCTGCCCTCCAAGCCATCCCTTAGAGCAGTGGTGGCAAACCTATGGCATGCACACCACAGCTGGCTGTTTTTGCAAACACTAGAAAGTTCGCCATTACTGTCTTACAGGCTTCTCTGATGTCTTCCTTCTGACACACTCAAGTGAGTCTCTCATTTCCTTGGCTTGTCTCTTTCACAGAACTTCCCACCACATTGCATTTTTATACGGGTTCCTTGTATGATTTTTCACATGGCTGCCCTTTCCCCACTCAGGTCAAGTTCTGCAGCCCCAGGGGGATGCCTTTCTTGTCACAGCTGTACCTTCAGCAGCAGACACGGCCCTGCCCCCTGAAGACCATCCTGGGCTGACCAACCAGCAGATGAAGGCCCCGATGGACATCCTGTCCCTCAGAGAGCTCTTTCTTTCAAGGTGCACCAGTTTGGGGACACTTGGGTAGGGCCCACCGTGGCCACCTGGTTAAGTCCCTTGGTCTGAAATCTGACCAGCACTTAGCAGAGAGGCAGGACCAACCTTGCTCTTCAGGCAGGTGCGTTCTGTCCGCAACTCTTCACCTGCTGGTCACCTTGAGCTGCTTCCAGTTGCAGGAGTCAAGGAGAAACAAATGAGTGCAGCCATTGGTTGAGAGTCTCACCCTACTGGGAGGGAGGTGGTGCCAATAGGCTCAGACATAGGTGACAGGGACAGGCAGGTGTCTGAGAGCCCAAGGCTGTGAACTTGGACTGGGTGCCCTGGATGTAGCTGTTTAAGGTCTTTTGTTTTGGAGGCCAGAAGTCGAAAATCTGCAGGGTCCCGCCCAAGGCACTAGGGAAGAATCTGTCCAGGCCTCTGCATACCTTCTGGTAGTTCCTTGACCTATGGCAGAGTCACTCCTGTCTTTCTCACTGTGTTCTGTGAATGTCTCTGTGTCCAGTTTCACCCTTTTAAAACCATATAGGAAGGCTTAGAGCCCACCCTCCTCCAACTTGACCTTGTCATACCTAATTACGTCTGCGAAGATCCTCTTTCCAAGTCAGGTCACATCTTGAAATATTGGGGGGTTGACTTCATCATATGAACTTGAGAGTGACATATGGTTTGGCCCAGTATAGGGTGAAGCATCTTAATGAGGCCTCCTCTGGTGTCATTCTTAAGGCCCTGGGGTGACCTCAGCCTGAACCATGCTGGGGAACTCAAGGGCCAGGATGAGGACCTGCACATTTCACCATACTCCCTGGGCACATAGAGCAGTAAGCAGACAGAGCAGGGGCCACGTGTGTAGAGGCAGGTGAGGCTGCTTAATTACAGCTGTGTGCCATCACGAGCAGCCTGAAATAGTCCGAATTATGCACATGCGTGTCGCTCCCCACTGAAATATAAATGCCACAGTGGAGGGCCTGACACATGCTCCTTAAGAACTTGTTGAAGTACAAGGAAATGAACTGTCTCCCTGTACTGGCTGATAAAGACAGGGAATCCACTGTGAGGTAGTCATGGTCACAAAATGCTAGGTGGGAAACACTACAAAACACGTATGGGCAGCGTGATTGTCTTCTGCAGGAGAAAAACAAATCTATCTATGGCACTGAAAAAAGGAGACCCGGTCTAGTAGATGTCTCAGTATGGAAAGGGAGCTGGTGGCTTTGCTTTTCCTTTTTGTTTGGCTGTATTTTTTTCTAACTTGACGAAATAAACATATACTTTTGAAATAAATAAATCAAAAAGGCTGTTTTTGAAAAGAAAAAAAAGTGTCACCCAGGAGAGTCTGTGACCAGCCTCAGAATCAGTCCTGAGTCCCGGCCAGTGCGGCTAGCAGCCTGCCGTGGTTCCTCAAGCCAAATCGGCAGTGGCCTTTGCGTCCCCCGCACCGCAGTTGTAGCGTGGAAGGCGTGGCCAGCGCGTCCCGGGACAACTTCCTGTCCCGAAGCCTCGCAGACCCTCTGCCTCTCTCCCACGGATTGGGACGCGTGGAGACCCACCTGGGGGCTTAGAGACGCTTTAGGGCCTGGGGCACTTGCGACTGTCCAGGAGCTGCGACTCGCGGGTGGGCGGGAGTTCCTGCCTGTCCCAGAGGGGACGTCCGCCAGAGGCCTCCGTTTCTTTGGCCGGGACAACCGTGCCGGCGACGCCGGTCCCCGGGCCCCTCGGCCGGCGGGTGACGCTGAGCCCGCAGGGGACTCAGAAAGGGCGAGGCCTGGGCGGTCGCCGACGGCCTGCGGAAGGGCGAGTCTCCCCGGACAGGGCACGGCCTCCGCGAGCAGAGCGCGGAGGGGCAGGAGGCGTGTGAGCTGGGTCCCTGCGGCGGCGGGGACAGGAGGACGAGGGGGCGATGGAGCGAGGCTCGCCCGGCCCCTTCCAGAACCTGAGCCTAAATCCCTTGGAAAACGGGGCGCCACTCATCCTGGCTCTGCACGCCGGCGGGGCCGCGAAGCTCGCCCGGGGCCCGCGGAGGTCCTGGTCAGCCAGCCCCGGATCGGTCCGGAAAAACCTGCCCACCCGGGCGAGGCTTCTTCCGAAGCTAGGCCTCGGGGAACCAACGGGCCAGCGAAGCAGATCCGCCGCCACCGCGCACTGCCGCCCGCAGGCCGCGATGCGCCTGGCCCCGCCCCGAGCTGCGCGCGCACCCGGGCTGCGGGGCGGGGCTAGAGAGCACCGGCGACGCCCCACCCCCTTGCCGCGCAGGCCCCGCCCCTGGCCCGCGGCCTCCGGGTAGGCTGGGACGCCTGCCAGGCTGCAGGGCAAAGGGATATGCGAGGCGAGACACGCCTGCAACTCCGAGTTTTAAAAACATACTTTAATCAAGATCAAACTTATTTTTTTTCCGGGGCTTTACAAAGTGTTTTCTGCCGGAAGCGGTGTCACACACCTGTAATCCCAGCACTCGGGAGACTGAGGCGGGGGATCGCCAAAGTTCGAGGCCAGCCTGCCTACGACAGTGAGTTCAAAGCCAATCCGAACCGCACAGTGAGACCCTGTCTCAAAAACAAAAAAGTGTCTTCTATTTCCGCTTTATCACAGGGAATGTCCTTGGTTGCATGAAACTTAACCAAGTCAGCATAATTTTCCCACTAACCACGTACTAATGGTCCCCTAGAGCCAGAAACGTGGAATTAATCACTTCGAAAGGGCACAGCACGTCTAAACTGTGGTTATCTGACAGCTTCACAGGAGCCACCTCACTTCCAATGAAACCTCTGTAAAATCTATGCTTTTATAAGTGATAATTTAAAAGCCACACCGTACTTTATACTAAAAGAATAAAGATTTTTATTAAGCATTGTAAGTTGCATTCAATAGCCTCCAGATACGCCACACCACAATCCATCGACAGTCAATCAGACCCAACAGCAGTTCATTCTTCACAATCCATGAGTTAGGGCAGAACTCCCTTCAACTTACAGTAAGATCCTACTTAGCTCTTGCGGGCAGGGGTTTGGGGAATTACACCTCATTTCTGATCACTAATGTGATGAAGAGCATCAGAAGTATATGAAAACGATAAGAAGTGATTCTGATTTCAAAGTACATTGTTTGGAAACATTAACAAAAACATCAAAATGATAGAAGTATACCTGCTTCTACTAAATTCTTGATGGGAAAGTTCTCAAGAACAAGCAATTTGTTTCCTGCTACAGAAGGGGGGGGTGGTTTTTTTTTTTTAAAGATCAAAGGGTTTTTTTTTCTTCACAGAATTTCATATTTTGCTAATATGAAGGCATAAAACAGCAACAAAGAACAATAATGCATACAGCAGTGAATACACCAGGGTGATGTTGATATTTGAAACGGCTAGATAATTTTGGGGGGGTTTTAGAATAAATGCAACAGAGGTCAATAATCACAAAATTTTAAGGTTAGAGCAAGATCAATGACTAAACAGAGTTAACATTTTTATAGGACTATTACTGATTATTAGCATTTTTGTTTTGCAAATGGGCACATACTGGTAAGAATGGAAAAGGACAATAACATGCATAATATTAACTACACACTTTAAAAATTATGAACCATGCAGAAGTTTAGCTCAAGTAGTAGTACTAATGGTCTATGTCCGATTCAAAACCACATAGTTCATTGATCACAGATGCATGGTATTAGTCACAAAAAGTTTCAGAACACATTGTGTTGATTTTGAAAGGTCATTTGCATCTTCAATGATTTCAACTTTATCTCCAGTTAACTTGCCTGTAAAGTATGTATGATGTACTGTATATTTAAAATCAGCAGAACGGCAATATTACTCTATAATTTTTTAGTTTCGATAGTTGCACTTTTTTTTTCAACACAAAAGAACCACATCAACAGTGATGAAATTTAAGTAAGAAAGAAAAACTGTGGTTGTGCCTTATTTCTCTCATAATCATAAAAATCAAAGCCTTAAACAAAGCTTCATTGTGAAACAATAATGCAAAATCAAATACAATGGCATACATATGGTGCCAAATGCTAAAAATTATATTTTAAGCTATATATACTTAAAGACTGCCAAAATTTGTTTTCTTTATATTTCAAGAAACACAACTATAGGCTTTTGTCATAACCAGTTTAAACTTTATGTGTACTTCATTTTAAGTGCGGGAGTCAAATGCTCTTCATTTTCTTTCTCTTTTGTTTTATTGTGCATTTTGACTACAACTGGTTAAAACTAAAAATGTGTTGTTTCTCTGATATCAAAGAGGGATCTGAATTTCCAAAGTCCTCATTTTTCTCTTACGGAAAGGACAAAATGTACGTAACTGCAGGCTCTCTTTCTCTCCAGATATTCCTAAATCCTTACCCTTCCAGCATCCTTCACCCTCTATAAAAAATAAGTTTACTCTTCTTTATTTAAGACAGCTGCCTCCAGAGCAGCCTCCCTGCGGCAGGCGCTGTCTGTACTTAGTGCATTTAAGTGAGGATTTGTATTGCACGTTTTAGAGTCATTGTTCAAGGCACTTTCGGAGTGGCTGGGGGCCCTCGTGTCACCCGCACTCCCGTTCATCTGGGGTGCCGGCTTCTCCTCGGCCATCACTCCGTTTTCGGCCAGGGACCCGTCTGAAGACACTGCAGAGGACTTCGATTCCCCAGATTTCGACTTCAGCTCTTTGGCCACTTCTTCTGCTGAAGCAGCGTAAGGAGGTCTGCCCTGTTAGAGACGAAGGACAAGTGATAAGGCGGCTTGAACACACAGCAGACAGCACACCAGGGTTGCTCTAAGGACTTCTCTGCAGATTCAAGAGCAGAAAGTGACAGACTGAGTGACGCCAAGCTGATGAAGCTTGTCCCGGCTCAGTTCCTCTGGCGGCCCCTTCCCTCGACTTCTCTCTAGTGGCTGTCCTGCAGAGAGGAAGGGCCCTGCTGCAGGAGCTCTGGCTAATCCTTTCTACACCACCTCATTGTGTAAAGTAACAAGTACTCAATCCCCACCCCAGCACTCCCCAGCGAGTCTCTTCTGAAACTCGGACTGTCCCCCTGCAGCTCCGAAAGGAACGGGGCCTCTCTCCCACATCTGCCTGGAACATGCAGCAGCACACATGCCCCATCTTGACCAGGGAAACAAAGTCACCGCTTCAACAAGAAGCAGATCTGCGCATGGGTTTGCGAAGGTGTCTTCTGAATGGTCTCCCTTTTCTCTTAATGGATGTAAAAATACTTCTCTGGAGAAAATGAATCTTGAGCCAGACACAGCACATTTTCAGAAAGACAGGCTCTCTCTGAGGACAGTGAAGACAGCCTGAGACACTCCGTGGCTTACATCACAGTCCAGGCCCCTCCACCTTGGCATGTGACACTGTGGCCCTGGCAATCCTCTGCCACGGGGCCACCGTGGGTGCTGCAGGGTGCTCGCAATGCCCCTGGCTTCCATCCACCTGAAGCCAGGAGCACTGGCACCAAACTGTGACATCAGCACCATGGGGCTGCAACGTCCTTTGTGGCTTGTCGCCAGAACCCAGAACCACCAGGGCAGCCAGAATACGAGCTGAAGGACATCAGATGGCTTCTCCTTCAAGGGCCTCCCAGCTCCTGCCCAGGGCCCTGTGCGCCATGAGACAGCGGTGCCCTCCGGCATCTTCCAGTCCTGCTTTTCAGAGCCAAGCTGCCTGCCTCGTTGAAGACAAAGCGCACCCGCTCTGTCCAGGAGAGGGCATGTGTTTGTAACCCCCACAGCAAGCAAGGGTCCCCCAGTTTCACCACAGCTCCCAACCCTAGTGTTTAACATACCCGCACTGCATCCCCAGTCAGTGCTATGGCCATCTCCTCGAGCTCTGAGAAAGTGAGCTTTCTTTCTGTAGTTCTGAAGACTGAACCCAGGGCCTTGTGCATGGCAGGCAAGCATTCTACTACTGAGTCACACCCCAGCCTAAGCTTGACATTAACATAAAAATATAGCAAGACCACAGGAAAGAAAACAAAACCTGAGTTTTTAAACGTCCCTCACACCCTTTTAAATGCTAGCGCTCTTCCTCTCAGACAGTTCATCTCAGCAATAAACCAACACCCACTGCAGGATTAAGGCAGCACCTCCCGGGTGCCTGCTGCAGGAACCTGGGAGACAGGCGTGGTGACTCCCCAGATGACAACGCGGGGTGTTCACAGAGGACGCAGGACACTGAGGAGAGAACGGCTTTCCTGTGTGTAGAAAAAGACAGCACAGCACCTCTCTACACCCCGAGACAGCTCCCCTGTCACTGCTGACCCCCAGCACGGCCAGCCACAGGGCGAATCTCCGCCGGGAAGGACCAGCAGGACAGGACTCCGCACTGCGAGGACTGGGAGCAACGTGAAAACGGAATGAATGGACAGGGACAGCAATGGCAAGGAAAGAGAGGGCCCAGAAACCTGCGGGAAGCAACCACTGTACGTTTAACCCGGAGGAAAGAAACAGGGCTAGCGAGGCTGCTCACACCTTCTGTCTTTCTCAAAGTGTACGAAAACTACCCTAGCTAAGAGTGTGCAAGAGGAATCGAATCACAGAAATGAGAGCAAACGGATGGAGCCACATCCCCACAAGAGAAGTGCCTGAGAAAGACGCCCGGAGGGCCTTCTCTGCATTCCAAGGGGGCAGAGAGAATGACAAAATACACAAGAACATCATACATCAAGCTCAAAAAACTGGGAAATAAGGTTTAAAAAACCTCCGAGAGCTGGGCATCATGGGGCTCGCCTTTAATCCCAGCACTCAAGAGGCTGAGACAGGAGGATCATTGTGAGTTCGAGACCAGCCTGGGTTACAAAATGAGTTCAAGGTCAGCTAGAACTGTACAGTAAGATCCTTTCTCAAAAAATAGGGCCGGGGATTTAGCTCAGTGATGTAAGATTGTGAGTTTGATCCCTGCTACCAAAAAAAAAAAAAAACAAAACTCCGACAAGGCAAAAAAACAAAACCAACATCCCAGGAATGAAGACTCAATCAGAAGAAACATGAAAATGAATAAACTCTATAAAACCTGAAGGAGAAAAAGAAACAAAAATGATATCAGAAGGAAATGAAGAGAATGCAAATCGCAACCAAAGCCCCAGTGCGGCACCACCTCAGACCATTGCGACGGCTTGGATGAGAAAGGAGAGCGCACTGAGCACTGGGGAGGACGGAGAGGCAGCCAGGCCCTCCTACGGTGCTGGGGGAAGGGATGGGGGACGGTGCTCCCACCACATCCCCGCAGCTCCGCCCTCCAAGTCTCTCACAGTGACCACGTGGCCAGACATGTCACCCTTCTCCTTGCCACACGTCAACAAAAACGTGTCACCTATCATGGCTGTGTTACTCAACAGCGCCAAAGTCCACCAACAGAGAAGCCAACGTGCTGATGCGTACCACGGAACAGGAGCTCACAATAAAGAGGAATGGAGTCTGACTCCGGCCGCAACGTGCGCATGTGCGTAAAACACCCAGAACAGAGAGATCCAGAGACACCGAAGAGCGGAGGGAGGGCTGAGAGGAGTAGGCACGACTTGTGATGGGTACAGGCTCTCCTTCTGGGGGGGATGTTCTGAAATCTGCAGTGAGAACTGCTTAACCTTCAGAATAGACAAAAGGCCACAGAATTATGAGCAAAAAAATGATACTGCCCAAACTGTAAGCTATCAAGATGTCCTTCGCAAGTCGAACGGAACGAACTCTGGCATGTCCAGTTTTTTGTTCAGCTAAGAGGAAATGAGCTATCTATCCACAGAAGATACAGAGAACCTGAAATATACATTGCTAAGCAAAAGAAGACAGTCTGCATACTCTGTGATTCCCTCTACCTGACCTTCTGGAAAAGTCAAATCTGTAGCGATGGCAAAAAGATCAGTGGTTGCCAGGGATCTTAGGAGAAAAAGAGAATCTGATGGGCAGGCACAGGATTTTCAGGGCTGTGAAAGGCCGTGGCAGATTCGTCCCATTGGGCAGGTGCCCAAACCTGTGGAATATACACCACCGAGAATGAGCCCCACGTAAGCTCTGGGATGTGGGTGGCCCATCGGGCCAGGACACACGGCACCCCGACAGGAGTGGATGGTGTGGGAGGTAGGGTATGGGGGAAGTCTCTGTACTTCTTTCTTTGCTGTGAACCCAAAACTGTTGTAAAAATTAATCTTTACAAAAGCAAACTATTGAATTGTGCACTTTAAATAGCTGAACTGCACATCTGTGAGCTATATATAAAAAAGAAATGAAGGATAAAAAGCAGGGAAGGATCTGCCAAATGCGGAAGTAGTGGCATGGACGAACCAGCAGGAGGATGAAAGCAAAGCCAAGACAGAGAACCAGCCCTCACACCACCACCTCGAGACACTCGGACACAGGCTCTGAGCGCACTGGGAAGAGTGCCTATTGGGCTGAGCCCCGCGGTCCAGACCAAACGACCGTGCAGTGCTACTGAGGAAAAGTGATGGCTTTCACAGAAAGCCAAACCCGCCTGGGCAAGAGGGCAGAGCCGCCAGGGACTCCAAAGGGACGCTGACGCACAGAGGAAACCGGACGGCAGCCGAGGAGAGCCGCTGCGAGCCAGCGCCTCCTGGTAATGGAAACGGGCCGCTCCTTCTCAGACACCGTTTCCCTGTGGGAGCCCTCTCTGCAGAAGCCGCTGAGGAAAGGGTTTCGGAGACCGGAACAGACACACAGACAAGTCCTGCCAGGGACACAGGACACAAAGGTATTTGTAAAACTGAAACAAGTGAGGCAAAAGTATAGTAGGTCCCGGTCACCTGCCCAGGTAACACAGGAAAAAGCAGCACAGCTCAAACCTGAAGCAGGGCTGGGAAGAATATAAGGGCATACACAGTTTCTTTTTTCTTTCTGTTCTTTTATTCTTAGAGATGGTATCTCACTGTGTTGCTCTGGGTTCAGGAGCGCCTCCTCCTCCAGCGAGCTGGTGGCTGGGCCCATGGTATGAGCCACTGTGCGTGGCTTACTAACACTTTCTCCTAGCTGCTCGTTGGTGAATGATGGCAGTGATGGTAGTGTGACAGGTGTTCTGAGTCAGTGTGGCGACACGAGGTAAAGCAACAATACATAGTAGGATATTCTGACCTAGTCAACCCTTGATTTTCTAAGCACCAAGATTCTCAAGATGGAAGAAAGGGCATTCACGTGCTACAATGGAGGTAAATTAAAATTCCTAGACTGGAACAGGAAAATTCAATATAGGGTCATACAGTATTTCACTGAGGGCAAGCGGGGAGAGGCAGCACACATGTTACCTAAGGGTGTGGATGCACGTGTGTGCCTGTACTTTCCGTCCCTAGTACTGCCCACGGGGGAAGCCTACAGACAGGGACTTGGTGCAGAAGAAAGGACATGTGCATACAGGAAAGGAGGAAAAATAAGTGATCAGAAGTCCTTAGTTTTTTTTGGGTTTTCTTGGTACCGGGGATCAAACTCATGACCTCGCGCTTGCCGGACAGGCGCCATGCTGCTGAGCTAAATCCAGGCCCCTTAGACTAGAAACAACAGCAGGAATTCATGAGGAACTTACCTTTAAGAAACGAAATAACACACACACACACACACACACAGCCCGTATGTCACATGTGTGTTTACTGGTGAGCAAACAGAACCACTCACAGGAGACTATCAGGGCCTGCGACCAACCCGACGGGGATGAGTGTCCGTCAGTGCCGGGGCTGCGGCCTTGCCATGCCATTTACCACCAAACAAAACCATAGAGCTCAGACACAGACGTGCTGGGCCCACATGGGCACCATGGTGCCCCAGGAAGCCCGGGCTCGTACCTCTCACCAGACAAGAAGCTGCCAAAGACCACAGGGGCCGCAGCAAAGGGCGGTGCACCCTGAAGAGGACCCCAAATGACAGGGCTGTGACTAGGCTGCTGAGGGGATTCACATCTGGCAAGCACCTGCGTGCCACGTACCGGGTGAGAAGCCCGAAAATCACAGATCACACTCGCATGCCTCAGTCTCAACACAGGCGCTGGAAATCTGGCTCAGAGGAGACCCAGGCAGGGAGAGACAGTGAACACGGAAGGGTCAGGCTCGTTACCTGGATCACGCCCTGGCTCTTGTAACCTCTGCCATAGTACCTTCCGCCTCTCCCAAACGTTCGAATCACGGGGGTGGAAATAACTCCTCTCGGACGCCTGTGTGAATAAAAAAGGACAAGAGCAAACAGACTTCAGTCTGCCACAGGCCGCATTTAAATGACACCTCATGCCAGAGGCATTACACTGAGATGTACCAAAGACTTACTCCAAAGAACCAATCTTACTTTCCTGGTTCATACCCAAGGCATTTGATTTGAAAATACTTTAGAAGTATTTTTTAAAGGCAACTGATTATTTGAATGGTGTGTGATTAATTAATAAGTTAAATAATTACATATTATGGGAACCTATGCAACCATTAAGAATAATGTCAAAGCTGGAAGGGGTGGTATATGTCTGTAATCCTCGCTACTCGGGAGGCTGAGGCAAGAGGATCCCAAGTTTGAAGTCAGCTGGGACAACTTAGTGAGACCCTGTCTCAAAGTAAATTAGGCTGGAGATGTAACCCAGAGCTGCCTAGGTTTAATCCCCCACTACTAAAATTCATGTTAAAGAGGAATGCCTCTAATGAAATAAAACACTCCTGCCGGGCCGGGCTCCTAGGAACAGCACGCACATCAGGCTGTCACATGCTCCTAGCACTTACCCTCTTGCGGGTCCTCCCACAGACACCACCTGCAGCGGGAAGGGGCCTCGGCCCCCACGGCCCCGCCTGCTTCCGGCCCAGTGGCCAACCACAGTGCCGGCGATTTCTAGCTTCCCTCCCTGAGAAGGTATAGGTTGGACTCCTGCACAGAAAAATACATGAGAAGACAAAATCTTTACAACTACAGCATTAAAACCAATAAAGAGAAACAAGCAAGCAACTTCTTTGCAGTGTGAGTTTCTATTTAGTAAGAAGCCCTTTGACCCTATTTTTAAAAATTCTGTGGGGTCTCTCTGCGCCCGGTGCTTGATTTACACTGCTGTCTGGGAACCTGCAACAACTAACTGCGGCTCTGCTCAGGGGTGCAAACGGTTCAGAGACAACTCCAGGGCCATCTCTGGTGCACCTGACACACCTTCTCCAACACACATGGAACCTGCACACTCGGTATCTGTCTCTGCAGGTGAGTATTTCCAAGTTTATCTCCTCAGGCACACATTACAGAAAATAGTATGTATACTTCACAGCTCTTGTTATGTTGTTAAATTAGAATTTCCTTCAGCAGTCTTATATATTCATTGCATTCATCTACTACCCTAATTATGGGTAGCTTGCATATTTTAAAGCTTTCCGATCTAAGAAAAGTCTCAAATTATTAACCTATCACAAAACTTCTGATAAAACAAAGCCCTGAGCATCTTGCTGTGTGGCGGGGGCTCGGACGATCGCAGACTCTCCACCATCGCGGCGCTGGCACCCACGACCATCGCAGGGGCCGCATGGCCCCTGGCCGGTGGGGACCTAAGACGGTCCTTAGGTGTTCAAATGGTAAGGTGATACAAGTACAGAGAAAAAGGTGAAATAGCTTAACGATGTATCTTATTTCACCCCGATATATCCCAAATAACACTATCTGAACATGTAGCCGAGATAAAATTAATGAGCTGCTTTCTATCTGTTTTCCGTCTTTAAACCTCAGTGTGCATGTGTACTTCCTGGTCGCTGCCGCAGTGCGTGACCGTGTGGGCCTACCAGACAGGACGGCACAGCTCTGGGCTCCTGACACGCTGGCCGGGAAGTCGCGGAGCCGGTCCCTGGTGCCCTCCTTACTGGGCACTATCCAGAGCGGCACCTCTCCTCTGTCTCTCCTCAACCACAGGCCAGCGCTGGGGTCCAGGCCCGCCAAGGAACACCAAGCAGCAGAAGGCGCAGGGCTGCAAGGTGCAGGAGGTGCAGTTGTGGAGTCGCAAAGCCCTGCTGGAGGCTGGGTGACAGAGGGGAGGGGCCCCAGTGGCTCTCCCTTCTGTACCCCAAACCTCTGCTGGCCTCCCTGTGGGCCCAGGTAACTGAGCTGGGAAAACACTGCCTACCAGGGAGAAGGGCTTGCCTGTCTAAGCGTTACTCCAAACAGGTCAAGACAGTCCTGCAATGGGATTTGCTGGCCAAATTTAGACCTGCGGTCCCCAAATGTGGGATGTGAACAGAGCTGCCAGTCACAGGCTTCAAATGACAGCAGCAACACAAGACACTATTTCCAAACCAAATGTCAAGACTCTTCTCCCTGGCAAGACTAATGAAAAGAGTAACAATGGGAATCTAAAGGTTTATTTTCTTTCTTTTTGTTTTCTTTTGGTTTTTTGAGACACTGTCTCCTTACGTATGTTAGTTCAGCCTAGCCTTGACTGGCGGGCTTGAATTCCTAGCAATCCTCCTACCTGAGTGCTGGGATTATGGGTGTGTGCCACCAACACCTAGCTAGATTGTTTCTTAAAAAACATTCCTATGAGAAAAACACAACAAACTTTTTATGCCCGAAGATCTGTACCTATCAGCACCTTCGACACAAACCTGAGCAACTTTACTAACAAGAGAGCTGCTCGGGAGAGGCGCCACTGAGCCAGCCAGCAGCTCGGCCAAGAAGCACAGCTGCGGTCAGGTCGCCGAGGGGCACAGAGGGCTCTGCTCTAGGTGGACGCTCAGCGCTCTACTCTGAAAGGAGAGACCGGAAGGCAGCGGGGCAGGGTGGGGCGGGGATCCGAGAGGAAGGCGCTGTGCTAGAAGCAGCTCGCACGACGGTCGACGGTCGAGGAGGAAGACGCCAGGCTCTAGAGGGGAGCAAGCCCTGCGGCAGAAGCTCTGGGAGGGGTGTGGGTATAATTACCGCCCTGGGACTTGCTAGTCCTGCTGCTGTCGCTGCCTGCGAAGGCTCCGCAGTGTCCCGATGCTGCTGCCACCCGGAAGGCACGGTAAGGGCCTGCTGCTACCGTTTCCCCATAGGGGCCTCCAAAGCCACAGACTCCTGTGGGACCCAGGGCAGAGAGACAGGGCGAAGCATGAGGCATGGGGCTCCCGGGGGCCTGCCAGGCACGAGGCCATCAGCCTGGCCCTTCTTGCCACCTCGCTGTCCTGTACCCATTTGTCCCCAGGGGCCAGCACAACAGGCCACCCTCCCTGCAGCAGGATACTGAACAGGGCCCTGGCTTGGGGCTCAGGGAGCCCTGGAAGACATTCACTGGAAGACGGTTCTCCCTGACCTGGCTTGAATTATCACATGACAAGAAAAAAAAAAATCTGAAAACCCAGTAGAGTTGTCAGTGTACTGACGGAGTTTACAGGGCAGCGTTTGCATCTGTGCTGGTGCCCAGCCCCCACCTCTCCCACCGTCTCCTCTAAGATCTAGCTGATGCCTTGCTGACCTGAAGAACAGCTGCTGTGACATCTCTCAGACCCATAGCTATGTGGTCTCGGCACAGCACGCTATGGCTCCTGGCTGCGCTAGGACGCTCGGTCTGCGCCTGCCTTCCCGAGGCCTGTCATGTGACTCACCTGCAAAGCCTCTGCCCCTGCCCTGAGAGGGCGGGACGGGCCCGAAGTGCCGAGGGTACACAGAGGTGGGGTAGAAGGGCAGAGCGGGCGGCGGCGGGAAAGGGAGCGGGTGGGTCTGCCTGGAGAAGTTGAGCCCCTCCAGGACACTCTGCCGCATCTTCTCTACCTTGGCAGCCTGCTCAGCCTAGCAAAGGAAACAGCAGGTGAAACGGTCATTCAATGTGAACGAGCGTCCTTAGGCACCAGGCCCTGCAGAAGTTCTGTATCTGCACGGCACTCGTTCGTAACCCCCAAACGGTACTCAGACCCTTTCCTGGCCATCTGTAGAGCTGGGCAGAACAGGGGAGGGGACAACACACAAACCAGACACCAGGCCACCTGCTTCGGCTCACACTGCAGACAAACGCCCCTGTGGCCGGCAATTCCACTGTCCACACTGCCGGGCCGCCCAGCGCTTGTGAGCGAACCTGAGGCTGGGCGTGCCTCAAGGAGGACACGCCTTCAGCAACTCTGCGCTCTTGGCAGGAAGCTCAACGCTCACAGACGAGCAAGATATGTTAGATGAGGGATCTCTTGAGCAGAAATCCACCAGAACGAGGTTCTGTGCTGCCCAGCAAACATGTGGGAGAACCTGGATGGCACCCAGCCCTGGGTTTTCGGATAATTTCGGAACCTAACCACCACAAACAGTGAGAACCCATGGGCCCTCTGACAACATTCAGTCACACCGGGCTGGGTCCCCTCACGAGTTTCAAATCGAGCACTGGACAGCGCAGCCCACGAGCCCTCTGTCAGTCAGGTCAGCGGGCGCCGCCCCACCGCTCTACGTACCTGACCATCACAGAGGTCGATGAGCGGGGTCTTTTCCCGGCTAGCTCTGAGGAGTTTGGACTGGAAGAGCTTCCCATCAAAATACATCCACGGACAACAGTGCTCCCAGGGGATGGGCTGTCCACACGCGTCGTTGGCAAACAACGCCATGTCTACTCCGCTCATGAAGAGAGCTGAGAGCTGAATTCCTCGGGGGTCGAGGTTCTCGATCTTTAAATGGAAAAGAATAATTTCTATGGAGTAAGAGTACTACAGTGTTTAATTCTCCCACTGTCCCTCTAAAATCTCTGAAGTTAACACTCCTCAGCAAAAGAGCACTACTGAGTCTTACTATCACCTCACCCTGATCTAGCACTGGCTTCATCTAAGCAGAAATACATGATATGCGACTCAACACACTTAAACTTCAGTGTTATGAACATATGGCACTGTCTTAGTTCGGCAGCTGTAAATCACTGCACGGTGTGGATCACTGTACTTGAGGCTGGCCCCAGGGATGGACAGTCATCGGCACCCCGAGCCCTGCAACCCCTTGTGAAATACGTTCAACACTGCAGACTAGAACATGGGTTGTGTGTTAACAAAAAGAAACATTCTGAGGAGTTTCAATTTCTCAGGTAATATATTTTAAAATTACTCGGCATGATTTCGTTCTGAAATAAATTTGTATTTTATGTTCCTTTTGTACGTTAATAATTCAGATAGCACCTCATTAATGAAATTGTCAGAATGTTTTAGGAGACATGGAGAGCTTATAAATGAAAGAACACAACAAAAGAAATAGTGTATTTAACCGTGCACATCACTGGGTCTGGCACAAGGGTATCTCCTCGGTGCTGGCGCCTGCTCTGTCCAGTACCCTGTCCTTCCTCATGGGACGGGCAGGGCAGTCTTGGTCACCTGCGTGCGTGTGAAGGACCTAGTTTGTGGATTATCCGGGACCAAGTTTTAACACTGCAACGGTTTCTGCCTTCCCACCCTTGTGGCTTCTCGAGGATGCAGACTTTATGGGACACCAATCTGAGTGACGCCTGCATGTGGCAGGTAAAACAGCTTTGCAGAGAAAAGATCACTCCAGTGCCAAACGCTGATGAGCTTGACTAGCTGCAACTTTGTGTAGTTTGTGTCAACGTTTCCCAGTATCAGCTAATGTTGTTTTCCAATCTTTTCAAAAATTTTAAGTCACTGTAATTCAACTTCTACAGCCAGACAAGTTTGTTCACAGATTTATAAAAGTTGTTTATCTATACCTCCCGCTCCTATCGTGCGCCACCATGCAGCTGCTATGAAGCAGGTGGGGCTGGGGTGATGGAATCAGCTATACTTTTTTACATTTATAAGCAACATGGAGGAAGAGAGGGCCCAGCTAGAACAAAATGGAGAGAATATACTCGCTTTAATTAGACCCCAGCAGCCCTGTCTCTGAGCTGCAGACAGGAAGGAGAATCCTCAAGGAAGAAAGAGGGACCTGGGTCCTGTCAGAGAGCGGCTATGCAGACAGGGTGTCCGCGAGTACACATGGCCACCCCAGGACAGTGGTCCCCTCAACTTTGCACAGTGGTAATCATGAAACCCTTCTTGCCAGGGGAGACTCCCCAGCTTCCAGCCCAGCACCTCTGTGGCCCTTTCTGCCCTACCCCAGAGAAGGGAGCGTGCGGGTCAAGGGCGAGGGAGAGAAATGGCAGAGGGTCGATGCCCTGGAGCCGCCTGCCTCCTCTGAGATTCTGCACAGAACACCACGCCGCCCGTCTGGGGGTGCACACGCAGCAGTCAGCCCTCCACTGCCTACTGCCCCGGCAGACTGCCGCGTGCAGCGGAACTGAGGCAACACCCCGGTCAGGGCTAGCACTCCCCTCCCTCTACGTCTGCCGACGGGAGGAATGGAGTGAGACTGTACTGTACGCTGAACTAACACATACTGATGAGACCAGCCTGAACGCTGGGGAACGGACAACAACATGTTTTATGGA
Source organism: Dasyprocta punctata (assembly GCA_004363535.1). Taxonomy (NCBI): domain Eukaryota; kingdom Metazoa; phylum Chordata; class Mammalia; order Rodentia; family Dasyproctidae; genus Dasyprocta; species Dasyprocta punctata. Next base: position 49,946 of record RJWM01007322.1, read on the forward strand.
TTTAAAAAATGATGTTTACAGTTTCAAGATAATTAGCAGTTTCAGTGGTGAGAGCTACCACTAATTTAACAGAAAAAAATCCTTAAAAGCTACATCGACGACATGAATAAAATTTCTCTTGCTGTGTAGATTTGGTTTCCTTCAAAAATTTTTTAAAATTTACACTGCATAATGTTCTTCTTTCCCCACATTAACTATACAAATAATAGTATGTTAACACTTACAGGGAACTTAATAAATATGTATAGATATGGCCTTTTTCTTTCATGTATTTTCATGTTTCATCTTACTTCCAAGTCTCAACACCCGCAGGACGCAGTATTTCCACCAGTATTCCACTGCACAGACTGTCACAGAGTTAAAGGTCACAGAGGTGGTGGCTGGTAGAACCCTCTACTATAGAAATGTCTCCAACATCCACATTCTAACCTACTGTCCTATACTTACTAAGATAAAGTATTCAACACTAAGTTCAACTAAAGAAATGGAGAACAAAATGGAATTTAATCTCTAATTAGCTCAAGAACCACATCTAGTGAAGTGACTTTCTCTGACTTCTTATTAATGGCCACAAACTCTTACTTGATTGTATTCAGCTACATGCAAAATAATTTACAGGTATCACAGATGTGTTGCACACCCCTAGTGTCTTTAAAACTCTTCACTTTCCTATAATTTGCATTTAGCGTGTGAAACTGTTAAAAAGAATTTAAGGCAATTACAGGAATGTCAAGAACAAGGAATGAGACTGGATGAATACTACAACTGTGCAAAGTTCCTTCTCCTTGTCCTTTACCCACCCTCCTCAAAGCCCAGGTTTGGTCTAATTTTACCTTAATAATTACATTCATGCTGGTTACCTAGGAGAAGAGCTTAAAAAATATAACAGAAAAAAAATGAGGGTCATCAGTCACTATCACAGGTATTCAAGGAACCACACAGAACACACTCAATTATTCATGGACATGGTGGACGGAGAAAGCATGGATGAGATGAAATTCTTAAAAATTCATTTAAGCTAATGGTTGCAATGTCTTTTCCCACCAAACTTCCCATCAGAAAAGCTAACAAGAGTCCATGCGGTCAGAACTGGGTACCTTCTTCCTCTCTTGCTCCTCTGCTGGCCAAGTATGCAGGGCACACTGACGGGGAAGAGAGGGAGCCTGGGGAATCTGCAAACTGGGCAACGGCCCGGCACGGCAGCCCAGCACCCTGGAGGCAACTGTGCCTCGTTCACACAGCAAGTGGCGTCTTACAGCAGGCGCCACCGCCGCCGCCTTTGACGTGTCAAAACACTTTAAAGGTTGGAAGGCTACTTTACAGTGTAATTTTCCATCACTGAATTTTGGAATCCTCAGCTCTGTATAGGAGTTTTGGTAGCACTGACTAATATTTATTTCTATGAATTCTTAATCTGAGAGCTGAGAGGATCTTTAATCTTAAAACAGTAAAATGCCCTCCCTGCTGGACTCTTCCAGAGTGTGAACTAATCCTGCAGTGGAGCTCTGGGGCGGGGCCATGTTTGTGAAAGGAGCCTCCGATCTCCACCCACACAAGAAGACCCGCAGCAGCGATGAGGGAGACAGAAGGCAACCGTACGGGGAATAACGTGTCTTTCTGCCACATCTCTAGAAATGTCTCGCCTTAGATGAAGAATCAGGAGAAAATCATGAAAGCTCTAAGACCTCAAAAGAACCAAAATGAAAGCTTTGTGTGACTGGTCTTCCAAAGTTACATCCTGTGTGTGGATCCGAAAATGAAAAGGGGATGGGAGAGAAGATGGACTTTGGTTAAAGGAACTTGATGGTGAACAGGCTCGGCGGGCATACCTGGTCCCTGGCGCTGATTCTCAGAACTGGGATGTCAATACTGAAGGAATAATCTACACAAGAGAAACAGGAGTAGAGGTAGAGGGTGGCACCACACGCTAGGAAAGTGTTTCCACCCCCTGAAGCACAGCCTGCAGCGAGGACGGCGGGGACGGGCACCGGGAGGGCGCGGGAGGACCTGACCGGGCCCGCCACACTGCCTGACACCAGAAACAAAAGCGTTAAAGACAATAACAATTTCTGTCTCACAAACAGAAAAGCTTGATCCGCAAAGTAAAGAACACAATTTGAGGGAATTTAGCCTACTTTTGGCTTTTGTACTTAGCTTGCTTCAAAGTCATCAGAAGCCTCAGGTGAGCACCACTCCACAATAAATTATGGAATTTAACACAGTAATTTAGGGGAAGTAGACACTTACTGAGCACCACCTGTTGAATACTGAAAACCTATAAAGCAAGTCTAAAACTGCTCTGCAGGGAAAGATGCGTTCATAAAGAACAGCAAAAAGAGCTAAAGCGAAGGTCATTTTGTCAAAAGAGATTAAATGATTACAAATCAACTATAAAAAAATAAATAAGTGATGGCAAAGAAAAAATAACACCCTATATATTAAAAAGAAAAGGCAGACCTACAAATTTAGGTCTTGAACTTTCTAACATTTAATATAGAAATTAGAAAGCAATTACAATCATGTAAGCACACAACTAATAAAAGTATACTCAAAAACATATGCACACCAAAGTCAGGTGACAACTTAGAGAAAATAAACATTGTCAAAACAACTAAAGAACAAAAGGAACTACTAGAAGGCAAAATTAAAAGGAATATGATGACAAATGCGGACTAAAAAGGGCACTGGGATGATGGTGTAACATCGTTCTTCAAGTGTTTTTTCAAAAGGCATTTTACAATACGAGAAAGGCAAAGAATTGGGAGTAGGGGGCGGGTAGAAAACTAAAGTTGTAACTAGGAACAATGGAATGAAATAAGAAAAAGAACCCTGACTAGATGTTAGAAAATTCTTAAGATCAAGTCCTCCCAGGGTTTGGAATCCCCTCCTAAAATTAAAAAAAAAAAAAAAAAAAAGTTTATTTCCTGATATGAAAAACAAGAATAAATACCCACTGGTAAACAAGAGAAAATCTTTCTCTTACAAGTAGAATATATCATTTCTCTACTCACACCAAATTAGCATCATTCGTTTAGTGCACTGAGCAGTTCTGCCCGGTGAAGGTCAGCTGTGTTACACTCCCGCCAGAACCCGAAACGGGACTCCCAAGACAGTGAAATAAGGCTGATACGTACCTTGAGCTCTTGCAGCTGATCGGGCTCGTAGAGTTTGGGAGACAGCGCCTGGGCCAGGAAGGCATCCAGTTCCTGACGCCGCAGGATGCGAGCTCCCGGCCACTGCACCATGTACCTGACGGGGGCAGAAGTGTTGGGCGTGATGACTGAGGGGTCACCCATTCCGTGGATAAAGCAGGAATATCAGGATGATACAATCGAAGAAGGGTCCTAGGGCTTTTTTATTCAGTCTAATTTCATAGGATGATGCCAATCACAAATAAAAATGCGACCATTCAGTTTGATCAGCACGCTCTTTTTTGTTTTGTTTTGTGTTTTCTGAGACAGTGTCTTGCTATGTAGTTTAAACTGGCCTTGAACCTACTACGTGCAGCCCAGGCTGGCCTGGAACTCACCCTGCCTCACCCTCCTGGACGCTGGATCAAAGCCTGTGCCACCCCACCCACCGCCAGTGTGTACTTTAGTATAATCAAAAACAGCACGCTAAACTGCATCCTGAAAACCAGCTGGACAGTGAAACAGATCTATCCATCTATCTACCTATTTCGTGCTAAAAACAGGGCCTTCACATTGAATTACATTCCAGCCTTTTGTGTTGTTTGTTGCTAATTTTGGGACAAGGTCTTGTTAAATTTCCCAGGGTAGGTCCAAATTTGGTGATCCTCCTGCCTCAGCTTCAGGCATGCATCACTGCACCCAGCTGGATAATGATTTTTTTACACAGCTTCACATGCACAAAACATTTAAATCCTAAAAGTACATCATTAAGTACCGATTCACGTGACTGATTTGGTTTAATCAGGACACAGCACCTAGGCCACGACAAGAAAGATTGATCTCGTGATGAAGAGCGGCTTGAGAAGGAGGGCTCCTTCCTCAGCAGCGTGTGGACGAAGGGTGGTGCTGGAAGGGTCCATGCGGGAGGAGGTGACCGGAGGAAAGCTACGCGCTCCGTGATCAGCACAGCTACACCTTTGAAGAGGTGCACCCCGAGTGGGTAGCTGAGGGACATCAACTTCCCAATCTTTACCTGGAATAGTCTGCAGACTCCCAGGCTTCCCTTTTCATATAGACACGCTGGGGCACTACCCAGGGCACAGCCCACACAGTGTCTGGCCAGATAGGGTCTAGGGCTGACCATACACGTGAGTCTCAGACCTGCGCGACCAACGGTCCTGATTCCCTGTATTCAACAAATGTCAGGGCCGACCTGACCAAGTTACCAGCTGAACACTGAAAACAGCTTCGGATGAGAGCTGGCCATGTGAGGAGTCTAGAGAACCACGGTAGCCTAACAGGGTTCCTTCCATCCCCACCCGCTAAACAGCTTTCTCAGCGCTTCAAACCAAGTTTAAAAATAAGCCAGGGTCAGAGCTGGTACTGAGCCCTAACTCACTCTTGTAATAACTAATGGTCATTCACGGCAACACAGACTAACAGGGCTCTCGTTAACCTCCAAGCTAGAGCTGCACGTGCTCACTACGCGCCAGGCACCGGGCTAAGCACCTTACACACCTTAGCTCGTCGGTGGGCACGGCAACGCTGAGGCAGGAACAACTGTGACCCCATTTTAGAGACAGGGAAACTGAGGCACACATCCCACATCCCTTTAACTGTGGCAACATGTGCCTGACCTGACATGTGCCTCTGCAGCGGCCCCTGGTCAGTGGCATCAGGTACACTGAGACTGTCACAGAGCGGCCACCACTCTCCACTCCCAGAACCCTGTTCACCTTCCCAACTGCACTCTGACCGTGAAGCGCTAACCCCGCACAGCGCTCCCTGGCTCTAGACGCTCTTTACTGCTGTGCATTTTAGAAGACTGCCTTAGCCACGGGCTCATTTACCCACGATCCTTCCTGTTTTCTAGCAGCTGAGACTCAAAACTCAACGAAGCTGCAGGACCGCACGGTGCTGTCAGTCACAATGTCCTCTTGCCTCCGGGGGGTGTTTCTGCACCGCAGTTAATGTCAGCTCTTCTCACGCGCGGACAGCAGAAAGACACACGTGCAGCCTGGCGCGGGTTAAACCCCAAAGCCCGCAGAGTGACGGCACCCGCTCCTGGACATCTCATTTATTCAGCTGTTCCTGTCTGCGCATTCAGGATGTTCCCAGATCTCTTTCCCTGCCAAATCTATCTACGGAATTTCTGGGAAGTTTTTCCTTGGATGTTCTTTTCTTGCAACAGAGCAAAGCATAAAAATGTTACTTCAGAGCTCACCAGGAACAGGGCCTCAGAAGAACCACTTCACCTTCCCCGTCTCTACTCTCACCACGGAAGGGATGCGCTCTCCTCCCCGTGGCAACCACGGCAGCCGGAGGAAGCCAGAGCACCAGGCAGCACGGCCTGACACAGCTGGGGAGCACACCTGACGGCTGCAGCACCTCCAGGCAGAGGTGGACAGCTGGACTCTACTTTGGTACCTCAGGTCTTCCTTCCTTGACATGTCATTTTATACTGATTTAAGTCTTATTTTTCTTGAGACAGGACCTCATTATGTATTCCAGGCTGCCCTTTCATTCACTGTGTAGCCCAGGCTGGTCTTAAACTCATGGCTATCCTCCCGTCTCAGCCTCCAAAGTGCTGGGATTACAGGCATGCGCCGCCCCCACCGCCATGCCTGGCAGGGGTTTAAGTCTTTCTAGGGCTCAGCATAGTCTGCATCTACTGGTCTGCTATCCAGTTCCTTCATTCCTTTGGAGAAGAGCCTCTCTGACTTCTGTCCACGTGTCTCATCAGCCTGGTGGGTCTGGACACCTGCTCCATGATCCAGAGCCCAGCTGCTCCCCTGCAGATAAACTGGCATGGAGCAGAAAAACACAAGACACCCCAAATACGTTACAGGGCCAGAAAGCAGGAAAAGTCCCCAACTGAAAGAAAACAGGTACCCCGGAGCCAACTGGAGACAACTCCCCGGCCAGAGGAAGAGCCAAGTGAGCAACACGCAAGGTACCACAGGAAAAGCTCATGACCCAGGGCAGAGTGCTTCTCACCTGTGAAGCACACCGGCGTCCATACCAACCAAGCAAATAACTGAAGGGCAGAGGCAAACTTTCCTGAGAGATTCCAAATAATATAGAACACATAATCCCCCTAGGAATAAACTAAGAAGAACGTCTAACACCAGGCTAGGCTAGGCTAGACAGTGGGTTCAAAGCCAGCGACATAACAAAGCCATGTCTCAAAAAACAAAAAACAAAGCAAAAAAAAGAATAACACCTAAAAATGATGCTGCGTTTACAGGCCACATGTTTACCAAACATACGTATTCTATAGTATAAATTAAAATACATGCTGCATTTACACAGCCTACCTTCCTAGAATACTCATCAGTATGTGGTCAGGGCAAACTCAACAGACCACACGATTCCCATGAAGTGAACCTTCCATCCTTTCTAGAAGGCACTGGACACCGTGGCCGCCCACCCCCGCCCCGGGCCCCGGCCCCCCACGCACCGTAGGACACAGCAGAGCACCATGAGGTGAGTGGGCACGTTGGCAGGGTTGAGCATGGCTGGGGTGTCGGACCGCATGCAGGCCAGGAAGGCCCTCATCCTGCGGTTCTTGTCTTCCACCGCCTTACCCAGCCAGAGCCGCTTCAGGTTGGGGCAGGTCCACTCCCGGAAGGCCAGGGCTTCCACCAGCTCCGGGGTCTGAGGAGACTTCCCCTTGTAAGCTGCCCATTCCTTAATCATCACCGGAGAGACTACAGGAGGGAAGAGCAGAGAGGCGCACTGAGGCGGGCCGGCCAGCCGTCCGCCGCGCAGACACAAGCTGCTCTGCCCTAGCGGCGAGCCTCGGGGGCGGCCTGGGCGGGCGGGCCCAAGAGCCAGAGCCCGCCTGCCCCCTGCCCTGAGACGGGCCGTGCCGGCTCGGTGAGGCCACCCGCGCTCTTCGCACTCAGATCATGATCTGACTCCTCCATTTACCTACTATGTAAATTAAGGGTGTTAGACAGAATTTATTAATATATGTAAGTCTAATAATAGATTGAGTAATAACACTCGGTATAATTCACATAAGGATGCAATTATCTGCTTATTTGAACATGAAAATCGAAATTAGATAAGCTAACACCTCTTTGTACACACCTTCACAAATTAGATTTGAGAAATAACTTGAATTGGGTACTCGCTTTAAGAACCTTCTACCTGAATAAACAGTAAACTTCAAAGAGTGGCCAGTAAGATGTAAGTAGAAGCAATATTCCACACTGTGAATCCCAGCTGGTGCTAGGGCACAATAATCATCTTCGCCAAGACTGAAAGACCAACTGTCCAACATTTCACTTCCAAAGAGGGAAGAAGTGCTATGTGCATATAATACAAACGTGCGGACCTCTAGCGAGGGTTTCACCACTACTAGTCAGTTAGTTCGTTCTTTTTTCTTTCTTCTGGAGACAGGGTCTCACTATGAGCCCAGGTGGGTCTTGAACTTGTAACGGACCTGTCTCAGCCTCCCAAGTGCTGGGATTACAGGAGTGCGCCCCCACTCCCAGCAGCCGGTTAGTGCTTACAAACACAGAACCACACATTTCCCCGCATAATTTCAAAAGAAAATTAAGGGAAAAACTATGAGTAGAAATACAATGGACACATCCCTGCTCCAAGTGGCATGTCAAAATCTCCCGCACAGAGGTGACAATGCAATGGTGACATGCGGGTGTGCGTCTCAGAAACCACAGAGGCCCGGGCTAGCTCAGCAGACACTGAACCAGGTAACACATGTGCACAGATAAACATGCTTATTTGCTTTTATTCAATATTTTTAGGTGTCCGATAGAACCAGTAAAATCTCCCCCCTCAAGCAGAACCTGTCCGTGGACGTACAATCTACGGCACCTCTATGCCCGCTTCCAGCACAGCTCAGCTTCCAGAAGCTTCCCCAGCAGCAGCCCCGTCAGACCCGGGGCATCACCGCGATGGTGTGGGCGCCTCCTCGGGAGCCCGCTCTGTGTCTCTCCCCGCCCCCAACACAAAGGCTGCGCAGTTCCCAGAGGAGAAAGTGGAGCACGGAGCTTCGGGAGAAGCTGCCCCGTCCCCTCGGTTCCCGCACACGCGCGTGCACACACACTGCTGTCGGCGAACCTCAGAAACGCTGCCCTGGCGAGCCCGACCCTGCGCGGGGTGTCTGCGGGAGAGGCGCCTTACTCACTGTCCTCGCCCGGCACACGTCTCTGTCTTCAGTCGTGTTCCTGCCTCTCCAGTCACTTTGCTTCCACTCTAGCCAGGCCAGGTGGCACTTGCCCCATTCGCCTCGTTCCCTCGGACCCCCACCACCACCCGGCTGCACTCCCGCTAACTGGGTGGCAGGGACAGCTGGGGGCTCTGCCCTCTCTCACTGCACTGAGCATTCCTGTTGCCATGGCAACACTCACACGAAGCACAGCTCGAGTCTAACTTTGGAAACTCGAAGCTGTACTGGAGAAAATAGGTGTGATGAACACAAAGCTCGCTCCATAGGCGAAGGTGCTCTGGATCGGCTTTTATTTTTATAAAGGGCTCTGCGTTTGTTTGCTCGTGACAGGGTCTCACTGTGTATTCAGGGTGGCCTCAAAGTCACAGAGATCCTCCTGCTTCAGCTTTCAGGGGGCTGGAGTGCACCACCACATTCAGCAAAGTGCTCCATACTTCTAAAGAGTCTATAATATTTGGAGACCTGCTATATCACCACACAACAGGTACAGAACCTTTGGCCAATCTTTGCTTTCCCTTTATTTATTTTTTTAATTGCAGTTCTGGGAATTAAACCAGGAGTATTCACACTGGGCAGCCCCAGGCCTTAGTTTTTAAATTTATTTTTTATTTTGAGACAGGATCTCACAAAGTCAATAACCTGCCCTGGCTGGGCGCCAACATTTGCGAACCTCCTGCCTCTGCCTCCCAGAGTGCTGGGGTTACAGGCACCACCATGCCCAGCTTTGGCCAATCATTTAACAAGGGCTCAGTGTGCACCTGCCTGCATCACGAGGGGCTGGGACAGGCACGGGAGGTAAGGCAGTGACCCGCAGGAGCGCGTGCCCCAGGGACCCTCCTTAGGGTCTCAGGTCTAGCAGCTCCAGGGGCCAAAAAGGGGGGCCAGTTACCTTAAGTAACCCAATCCTGATGTAAACAGAAACAGCACCCATGGCCCCTCACCTTGTGGGAAAAATCAGTATCTTATACTCGATTTACAATAAACTAATCTAAAAATAGCGCTTACAGATTAAAGAATTCTAAGGGATGTCCAACTATCAGGCTGACCCCCAGAGGCCCACACGTCCCGGGCCGTGAAGGAGGCAGTGGGCAGGGCTCTGCTGGGCAAGGGCCTGGCCGCATGGCGGGGGCGCGGGGAGGATGAGCGTGGCTGGCTTCTCTGAGGGTCCCTGCTGCCCGGAAGGGGGACCTGGGTTCTTGTCCCTTTTGCACAGCCTCTGGGCATGCGGGCTGGCTCATGAGCGTCCCGGGTGAGCACTGTCTGACCATGGGAACAGCGTGGCAGGACACGGTCCTGTGCTGGGGGACTGCAGGAGGACATGCTCCCGCTGTCATTTCAAAGCACACTGAGAGAAGCTAGAGATCACCTCATCCAGCTGAAGATCTCGGAGTAAATCACCATAGCAAATCTGTATCTCATCTTTTCTGGACAGGAAAATTCACTAGAGAAGGGGTCCACTTCTAAAACTGTACGAGATCGTATTCCTTACCTTGCCCTAAGCCCAACTTTTACACTGGCAAAAACAACTTTAAGGCATCGGCTTTCGAGGTGATGGAAATGCATTCTTTATAGAAAGAACTCCTTTGAAATGCAAACTGGGGTCAGACACGCCGTCATACTTAAGTGTAAACTGTCAGTAAAACCCCGGTGTTTTCTATCAGACATCGATCATCTTGTAGCATCACACTTAACATATGACAACCAGACGCCCTGGAAATCTGTTATGATGCTGACTCTGGGATGTACCCCAGCTCAGGAATAAGCAGCAAGGTTCATGCTGTAAGAATCCCCACTGCACAGTATGACCCTCAGCTCAGGCCAAGGATGCCAGTACTCATCCACAGCACCTGTGAAAGGCCGGGGACGGGTGAGTCACTGCGTGCGGGCAGATGAGTGGCCGGAAAACCTGGGCATGTGTGCACCTTCCTGGAGGAGCTATTGTTGGACCTGCTGAGTGCTCCTGTGACAGTGATGAAAACACAACTCCAGCTGCTGCTTCTCAGGCCAGAAAGAAAACTGGAAGCCACGAAGGCAGCTCTTTCCCTCAGACAGGAAGCAGCACCAGTGCACAGGCGGCAGCGGGACCCGATGGCTCTCCACTGACCACACACACAAGAGCCTCTGCGCGCCTAAGCATGCTCTTCTCAAACCGCTGATGTCTGGGGCTGGGAGGCCTACTGTCTCCAGAAACCCAAGGCTCAGGAGGCCACGGACACGTGGAAGACACGCGATCACACACGTAGACAAGGGCCAGGCAGTGCTCATTTTCCCTGTGCAAGTGATTCCCAATGTATTAGAAACCCGGAAGTTCAAGGATTTGTGAAAAATATGAATCCCAAAGAATAATGCCACAGACTGGTGGTGGCAACATTCCTAAGCAAGTGTCCCTTGTACCAGGTCAACTCCAAGTTCTGTGAGAAAAATGTCAATGCTATGCCTAGCTGCTTGCTATAATAAAGAAATTCAGACTGCTATATAAAGACCCTTCACAGAAACCACAGCAAAAAGGTTCCACAACCAACTTCACACCTACCACATCAACACACTAATTCTCATCAGTTTCTTTGTTTCATAATGTAATCCACAACAAACCTACTTATTTTATTTTTAGTTATCAGTCTTAATGACTAGCATCAACAAAAATTTTCTAAAGCAAATTAGACTAGAAAAAAAAAATCAGCAGTTCTTTTGGCTTTTCTTAATAGTTTAAAAGTGCAAGAACAGATACGGTTGAGCATTCCTAATCCAAAAATTTAAAACTCAACATGTTCAGAAATCCAGAACTTCTGAGACGGTACTCAAAAAAATTTGGATTCAGACTTCAAGATCTGGCAAGCATTTGGATTGGGTATGCTCAACCAGTAGAGCCTAAAAAAGAATTCAAAAAGATCTAAAAGGGTCTAAAACGTATAACAGCTTCACTCCCAAGAAAATCAACCTCTGTGGTAAAGTCCTGCATAAAAATAGTGCTCATAGTTTATAAATCTGCCCTATAGTTCCATAAATTTATCTTCACTGTTTTTTTGGTTTTTTTTTTATGAGACAGGATTTCACTATGTGGGTCAGGCTGGTCTTGAACTCACTAAGTAGCCCAGGCTGACTTTAAATTTGTGGCAATCCTCCTGCCTCAACTTCCTGAGTGCTGGGATTACAGCAGTGTGCCACCATACCTGGTTGTCCACTGACTTTTTAAAAGCTTGTTTTTGTGGTGGCGCACGCCTTTAATCCCAGCACTCAGGAGGCTGAGGTTGGAGAAGTGCTGTGAGTTCGAGGGCGGCTTGGGCTACAACGTGAGCTCAAGGCCAGCATGAACTACATAGTGCGACCCTGCCTCAAAAAGCTCGGGCCAGGAGTTTGGCTCAATGGCTTAAGCACCTGCCTGGTAGGTGTGAGGCTGTGAGTTCAATCCCTGAGGTGCCACAAAAAAATAAATAATTTACTTTTGACAGCTTGGATAAGATGTGTCACAGGAAATGCAAAGCAAGAAAACAATGGCCTATTTCATTGTGTACATGATGTGAACTTGAAAACGTGTGAATCGCTGAGCTTTCTGTTCTGAGCTGTGAGCGCCTGGGGTGTAGCTAAGACTCCTCAATGCACTACACCCTGTTAAATAAAACAGGTCACCACCAACGACCGCAGCCCCTCCCACCAGCCCGCAGACAGAACCGGTGAGGAGGAGGTGGTCAAGAGGCCCCTGAGAGAGAAAAGGCTCTGAGAAGGAAGAGCGAGAAGAGCTGCACAAAACAGCCTCCCTGGAGGGGCAGGGCTGGGAGCCTCCAGGGCTGAGGCTGCTTCAGAGTCCGGCTCACGGCTCAGGCCCAGGCTCCAGCCCTCCACCCGATCTGCAGGAGCCACCTGCCCTGGAGTTAACGGTTCTCTTTCAGTCTGTCCCATGCAGAAGGACAGAACTCCGCGGGACAAACTGCCACAATAAACGAAGGTTCTGATGAATTTTTAAAAGCATAATGACAGATGAATGGAGAGACTGGAACATAAAAGGCCAACATGTAAATTCACCATGACTCTGAAAAGATGGCAATTTTAACGGCTCTCTGACTGGTTCTCTCCGATGGAAAGGGCCGTATGTATTAGCTTCACAGTGACCAGGAACAGGAACACACACCTGCCCACTACGATGCTAACGCTACTGGATCACAGACCTCCCATTCGGAAACAGTCGCACTGCCGGGGACTCCACAGGATAGAACAATCCTCCACAGGAAACTGCCTTCCCAGGACACTTTCTATGGCTTAGGGATCTTTTCCCATGTGCCAGCGATGTCCTGTAAACTACACCTGGTACAGGAGTGGCCACAAGTTAGACAGTAACTATCATCACTCCATGGTGTCAACCAGGCACTCCTGCGAATGCTTTTGAGGCCTGCTTTACTGTCGCACAACTGGAAATCTGCTCATCTTACTAGGGCAGCGAGAAGCTGCAGCAGCATTTTCCCTCCTAGCGCCCAAACATACACTTGATGAACACGCATCTCAAGTAATGACGGCTAACTCACTGGCTTGAGCAGAGCCAGTACTCAGGCTGCTGAAATCTAACGGGCAGGTTCTCACGGAGGCGGCCCCGTGCACTGTTAGTCAGCACCAGATTATGTTCACTACACCCGTGTTCTCCACTCAAGGTTTGCTCTGAGCAAGCTGAGCGTGAGAACATGCGGCACTGACAAGTCCTCAGGACGGAATTCTCCCAGCGAGGTGATCACGGATGGGGATAAATGTTAATATAAAAACCAAGGCTCATTTTCCCATCGTAGATGGAACTAATGAATGAAACAAATCCAGTTTTACCTGCTCATAAAGAGCAAGATTCCAAAGCTGTTCACAAAAATCTCACCCACTGCATTTACTGGGCTCCCTTAACACCTCAACTAAGGTCAGATCTACACATCTCCTCCTTTCAGAAGCAAGCTTTTATTTGCAATGGCACATTAATAATGCATTTCTCCAAGCACTTAAATTCAGGGGCTTAACTAACTCCATCGAGGCAAAAGTCACCCAAGGGCACCCTTTCTCACCAAGTTGTCATCTCTGTTTCAGGTCAATCACCCATCACCCGCCAACCTCTCTTTCTAAACTGTAACACCCCTCATAGCAGACCTTCAGCAGCTTCCCCATTTCTAACCCAAAACCAAGTTCACAAACTACCGTAGTAGGAAAGACTGGATTTGTGGAGTAATGACCTTTCAGAGAATCTCAACAATTATACAGCAACTTTAATTTCTTAACATGACAACCTTTGCATCTTCATCCCCATTAAACCACAAAATCTGCATCGATTATTCATTTACCTTCGCTAGAAACTCCTTTAGACAGTAACATACACAATAATAATGTGCTTATCAAATCCCTTTAAAAGTCTTACTCACCCCTTAAGAAGTGCAAAGTGACATTTACTAGTGGCAGCCCTCGTGCCTCCTCTACTGGAGGAAATGGCTTTCCTTCCCAAGCCCTGGACGGCTGGGCCCGCATTCTTTGAACACTGCTAGTTCGCCCCCTTCCCTAAACCAAACCTAGACGCCCTCAGCTCCACTCTTCCTGCTTTCACCAAGAACAACTGTCCAAATTATTGACTTCTCCCTCCACCTAACTATATGAACATCAACTCATTACCTACAACTTTCTAATTGTTGCCTATTTTCTCTGGAACATTCGCCCTTTCTCCAACTAAATCCTTCCCACGAGTTAGAATACCACTGCTGCAAATGGAAGGGTGGAAGAAGGGAACAGACAACCCTATCCAAACCCTTGCTCGGAAATGTGGCCTTCTTGCCATCTCCGCCATATCTAAGGAGCAGGCACTTGAAGAGTCTCCCTCTTCTACCTTTCTGCATCCTCCTGGACCATCTGAGTCACCCCAGACTTCCCCACTCTGGTTTTTCCTTCCCTTTATGGCTCATTCGCATGCCCTCAACGATAGATAAGGCTGGCTCACGCGGAACAGCTAGGGCAAGCAGGCACCTGGCCTGCTCTTACAGAGTCCTTCTCCATGTGCTCTATATACTTCAGCCCTGCAGAAGGCTTGTTCCTACAGCCAGACCCAGGCCCAGATCGGCTGAGTGTGTGTGCTGGTTGCAAACTTACTACAGGTGCGAGAGGTCAAGACAACTCTGAGGGCACGTCCAGCACTGCAGCACACTAGGAAGCAGAACGCCCTGATGCCACAAGGAAGGCGACGGTCACAGCAGACTCCCTGAGGCAGCACACAGATGACTGGACACCTTTACAAAGGGGACTCTGCTTCCGGATACAGCAAATACAGAAAAGAATGCCTTCTACCACAAAGCGAGCATGGTACTCTGCCACTGAGGGTGCAGGGGCCACAGCAGCCTGATGTCCAGGATCGGAGCCACAGGCATTCTCAGCCCTTGGCCCAGCCAAGCAAGCTGCATGGCAGTGCCCGGCCAAGGGCAAAGCTCTCTGTGAACAAGTGAGTCACACAGCGTGAGAAAACAACAAGAACGTGTGCATGTAAACACGCCCTAGACCTGCGAGAACAATGTCATTTAGAAGGCTCCGTGCTCCCTGTTCTCAAGGACATAGAAAGGTACAGGTGAAGACCCTGTGGGGCTGGCATTATAGTCACACGAGCAACTCAGCAGCCACTGTCAGTAAAACTGTCTCCAGGGAAGTGCAACGAGCGCTTTATTGTGACGCCACACGGATCAAAACTGCCAACAGAACGTGAGAAAGTCAGTCAGCGCTGAATGCGAGCTTCACCCCTGACAAGGCAAGGCCTACGTGTGCCCACCACTCGGCAGAAACATCTCTCAGGAAAGGCCCTTGCTTTAAACAGTGATCTAATAATTTACAATTTCCACAACTGATAAAATTACTTTAGTCTGTGTGTTCTGGCAATATTTTCTGTATTTCTCAGCAAAGGTACGGTGACTTTTACAGGCCTTGCGATAGGAGATAAAATTACCAAGAACAGAAAGGCATTGTTTCCCCAAAATATGACACAGGCCCACAAGAGGAAGGAAAATGCTTTTGACCTCACCGCTGATCCACACTTCAAGCAATGCTTTTCAGTACATCCACCTGTCCACCCCCCAAGGCAAGCAGCTGGAAGTGGACACTGCATCTGCTGGATTCCAGGGGAAACCACGGTAATCTTGAGACGACCCACTCGAGTTCCACAACCTCCGCTATGGCCAAGGAGCCCCGCAGGACCTGTTCTCCAGAAGTCTGGCTGCTGGAGAGAGCAGCACTGTGCCTGGTGGACACAGGGCAGACACACACATCCCGGTGACCAAAACAGGGTCATCAGAGACAGCGATGATCGATGATCGTTCAAGCCTGCTTTCAGACCGACAATGAGTTTAAAGTGTAAACTTTCTGTATTATGATTTTACCGAATAAACACGGTTACTGGAATGTGAGTAAGGAAGGCTGGCTTCTCCTCTGCCCTGAGGGTGCTCCCTGGCCTACGGCCCAAGGATGGCCCACCTCCTGTACACGGCCCTCAGGGCAGCTCAGTCAGGAGTCTTCTAAGACTTTAGAAAACGTACAAGAGAATATGAGGTGAGGTACCGAGGAAAACAAACAATGGATTGTTACAGTACATACATTCTGGTGGAAGTCTGTTCTTTCTAAAAGCAAGTCTCTCAGTTTTCTTTCTGCTTTCTGCCAAACTAAACAGGACTCCGTAAACATACTGACGAACTGGCCTATAGAGCAGGGCGGCCGGAGGCAGGTCTTTGTTGGCTTCATCTTCAATAGAAACAGCAATTTTGATTTCACCCTTTGCATGGAAGAAAGCAGAATAATATTGCACATTTTTCATGTTGAATTTACAATACACTCACAGAAATATACTGCATTATCTCCAATTAATGACATTGTAATTCTACTCCAAAACAATGGCTTAACAACTGGCCCACATTGAGATGTTTAGGAGAGTTCATATGGCAGTCTGCGGTCCAAATGTGTGCTCAGCACTCAAAATAACCCGTGTTACCTTATATTTAATCCACAACCAAGAACAAAAGAAAACCACATAGATGATCCAAAGTCTTTGAAACAATCTAGACAGATAACACCAGACAACAAATAGAAAACATGGAGACCGGGCAACTTTTAGAGTCAAGATGGTCACATGGAATAAGGTTTATAATTTCAATGATCTATATGCAACCAAGGAATTGAGTATTCTGAAAATAAAATGGTCATGTTTTCTTTGCCAAGAAATTTCAACACGCGAAAAAAAAAATCACCATATATTAAAATCCATCTACCTATGAGAACCTAAACACGAACTAGGCTTCTGCCATAGTTTGGCCAGGTGGTCAATAAACGTCTCATTGTGCGTGAGGCTAGGTCAGACTACAACAGCACACAACCGGGTTCATATTCCAGGCTACTACGGCAAGAACTGTATTTGGCTCAAGAACATGCTGCCAAAAGACAAGTGACTGCTGTGGCCTTGGGCAGCTGAGACTGCTGCCAAAATGCTGCTGGTCCCCTACACCTCAGGTACTGTGGCATCAAGATACATCTCAACATACTTTGCAGGGAATTTTATACATTTATGATCTTCAGTGTCTATAAAGTTCATTGATGCATTCGTTTCCTTAATAATTTTGCAATACTTAGTCTTTTGCACAAATTTAATTTCAAAATTGGTCATTCCCCTTATCCTCTGTATTTTGATATTCATTGATCCAGCAGCTACATAGAGCCTAACACTCTGATCTAGAGATTGTTCCTCTAAATATTATGAGGCTTTGGTAATTCTCTACATCACTGTGAAGTTTCAGGTCACTGCAGACATGTCAGCCTGGACAAACGAGAGCTGTTCGGCTCATGAGAAGTAGTATCCATTACAGTCTAAACTTCTCCCTAAAATACTGAAAAAGCTTAAGTAGTATTTTAAAATCTGAAAAAACAGCTTACTTTTCTCAACCAAAGTCATTCTGTCAACATCTGCCCTTAAAACTCGTGAGAGGTGAAGAAGGGCACTGGTGGCTGCGCCCCTCCTGCGGCTCTAACTGCTCAGGGACCTCCAGCAGCCCCACAGGCAAAGGCTGCCGTCGCTTTAGATGTTATTTTTATTTGGAAAGATGCCTTCCCAAAACCTTTGTCCTTTGAACTTAGCAAAATTTTCCCACAACAAAAATTTCTGCTTACCCTTCATAATTTATGTTAAACTCAAAAAAAATAATATTTATCTTACAACTGCAATTTGAAAGTGACACTATGCATGCCCAGATCAAATAGTAAATTAAGATTTAGAGGTAGTTACTATTAAAAAAATAACTACGAGAGCTGAGTAGATAGTACTGGCTAAATATTCTGTGTCCTTTTAATTTATAAGAGCACTATTTGGACTAGTCCGTTGACAATCCACCTTGTGAGTATTATAGAGCAGGAGTCATTTCTATTGGACGCCATCTCACAAACCACAGGTGGATTGTAAAAAATAAGCAGAAAAGGTTCTGATTATATATGGTGGGATGGGTCTTGAGAAAAAGTTAATAATACAAGGTAGTAATAAACCATTTCAGTGTACTCTGGTCACTGAAGTAATCTGCTAACTTGCAGGCCTGTGATTATGAGTGAGTGCCAACACAAAAACCGGAAATCACTGCGGGAATTTAAATACACAGATATACTGGAGACATCAAAGCTTAAAAACAATACCACACTGCATGTATATATGTAACCATTCATTTGATAACACATTAATAAAGTGTAATATGACACCGAGTAAAAAGAAAACTGTATCTTCTGACTATGCACACTTTAATAAAATCCTGTGCAATATTTGTTTTGCAATTAGCACTTTTAAAATTGTACTCAATGAGGCAGAGTAAAACTACACAGAATAAATACTATTAACTACTCAAAAGGGGAGACATGATTTTTCAAAGACCAAATGATGAAGAAATCAGGTATTTTATCTCCCATCAGAACTAAACCTGGCATAGCACAAATATGGTACAAGGAGTCCTAAAGTTGAAATAAAGTAAAATTACAAGTTATAAAGTGATGTGATATTTCATTATTTTCATTAGAAGTTTCAAAACCATACTAAATTGAAAGGGAAAGTGAGACTTTATAAGTTATCTTAAAATCATTTTAGAAAAATAAATTTCACCTTCTGCTTAATGTTTTAAAGAGGGAAAGTAACCTTAAATAGTTCATTAAGACAAAAAACAGCTCACAAAAGGAAAAGAAGAACAGGACACCCATCAAATAACAGAAGCCCCTCCAGGGCCCCGGCCAATACCTTCGTCAGGACGTGGAAGATGTAGGGGTACATCAGCCCCTTCTTGTGCCTGTGCTCAGCCACTCTCAACACCTCAGGTGCAACCGGGGGCAGGGGAGGTGTGGTGATGTCCATGTGGTTCCTCGTGGGCATCGAAAGCAGGCACGGGATTGGCTGGACGGTGCCCATCTGGCTCCCTTTGCCTTCAGCCAGCTGGCTTCCTGAGGAAGCAGTGGATGAGCCTTCTGCCTACAGAGCAAAGGGCAGGACGCAGGAGACTGAGTGCATGTCACCTTCCCACTACTGTATCTAAGGGTGCTAGGTGCTCGTCCAACCCGGCAACCACGGAGAGGAGAAAGTCCTGTGTAGAGACCAGACCTAGGGTCAACCTCACAACGGAGACCAGAAAGTGCCCTGTCCCTTCCCCTAACTGGGCCACCTTGCAACAGAAATGCCATCGACACCCACTCTGCCGCACAGGACCATCTGTGCGCTCCCGCCCACTGTCTCTCTCTACGTGTCTGGGTAGAGGGGGCCATGGAGAACTCATTTCAGGAAGTGGCCTTGCCTCCCCTGAAGCTCCTCTCTTGGGGCCTCCAGCTCTCGGCAGCCACCTTGCCGCCCTGCTCGGCTCCTGCTCACCATCATTATGTGGTCCACTCCCCTGCATTTCTGATTTCCGATTTCCTCAAGAGTTTGCTCACATCACTGCAGGTGAGGAAACTAACACTCAGGCTATGCAAC
This sequence comes from Dasyprocta punctata, assembly GCA_004363535.1. Classification (NCBI taxonomy): domain Eukaryota; kingdom Metazoa; phylum Chordata; class Mammalia; order Rodentia; family Dasyproctidae; genus Dasyprocta; species Dasyprocta punctata. The sequence continues at coordinate 69,246 of RJWM01007322.1, forward strand.
GGACTGCCATCGGGCCACGGGCAACTCTCAGAACTGGATTTTCTTGGAGGCCTGATCCAAATCCTGCTCTTCACTGCCATGGTTGGTTTTTACAAGAACAAAAACCCTGTGAAGCACACTAATGCATGCCTATAGCGCTTGCTGAGGCAGGGAGATCTCTTGAGTCCTCGAATCTGAAGCCAGCCTGGCCAACATAGCAAGACTCCATCTCTCAAAAAGAAGGAAACCCAATTCAAGTGTTCCTGGTAGTCAGCCTCAAATCAATTATATGCAGGCAAAAATTAAAGGAAAAAACCTCTAACTTCATCTTATCAAATACTATGGGTGAGATCTACAAATGCTGACATAGAAAGATGTGCAAGACAGCACGCTCTATGGTGAGGCAGAAAACGCCTGTCCTGGGACAACCACCCACCAAGACACGGGACGCGTGCACACAGCGGGGGGCAGGTCGCTGTCGCTGCTGGCCAGCGGCACCGGCAAAGGACAGGACAGACAAAGGGAGACACTTTGGCACTTTCGCAGTCAGTTGAATACCTGCCCAACAGCAACTATTCTTTATACAACAAATCTTTTCTCTTGATCAGAATAAATGTTGGAAATGAGAACTGCGTGTTGTTTGCTTCAGTAGAACCCAAAGAAACATACACTTTTCTGTTTTGGGACAAAATAAAATGTCTTCTTTCCAATGATATGCAATTAAATACTTAATTTTACTCTGCTATACACAAGCACCAAATTCATCTTAAGAAAGTATAGGTAATTTAAAAAATTTCTACACTTTCCTTTCGCCATAAGATACAGATGCAGAACAGTTGTTTTGAGCACAAACTGTTTTGAAAGGTAGTTTAAAGGAACAGGGATTCACAGTGCATTTCTGTCCCTCATTTGTGGGACAAGCATTTAATAGTAGGACTATTTAAACGAGTTTATGATATTCAGATGACTGTTTACAAAACCAACTTTCCTGCAGGAGTCCTGCTTCTTCTCAGGACCATAGGAGGAAGATGTGGCTTTGCAAATTAAAAAGATATTGCTTGAGATCATTAATTTTTTTTTTTAATCTTCCTATGTAGCCCAGGATGGCCCTGAACTTTCAGCAATCCTCCTGCCTCAGCCTCCTGAGTGCTGGGATTACAGGTGGGTACTATCACTCCTAGCTATTAGATCACCATTAATAGGCCACAGTAGGTAAGAAAGGAGAAATAAATTTAGTTCATTTTGGTTTTTAAAGTACATATATCCCAGTCAGGTGTGGTGGTGCACTCCTGTAATCCCAGCACTCAGGAGGCTGAGGCAGGAAGATTGTTGCAAGTTCGAGGCCAGCCTGGGCTACAAAGTGAGTTCAAGTTTAATATTTTAACAAAGTACATATCCCAGTGGCTTTCTCGGTTAATCCTCACAGAAACCCCTTAAAGAAGGCAGCTCAGGACAACTTGTCCAAAGGGGAAGGAGACGGAGGTGTCCCCGCCTCCCTGAGACGGGCGTGCTGAGGGCCGCTCTGAATTCTTCCCTTCTCTCCTCTCTGGGAAGGTGCATGTGACTGATGCATGCTTAAAAGAGAGGATTTTTCCTTAAATCGCTGTAACACTACATACCTAAAGTGAGAACCTGAGGCAGAGAAGGCACAGACGTCATACCTTTGCTTGGTCTCCCGGGTCTCCGCGCGTCGGTGGCTCCACGTGGCTCCCAGTCTTTTCCCAGCCAGCCTTGTTCCCGCTGATGTGGCTGCACGGGGAAGGAACATGGTCATGAGTCACTGTGGGTCACTACCCAAACAGGTGCATGTTAATATTTTAACAAAGTACATATCCCAGTGGCTTTCTCGGTTAATCCTCACAGAAACCCCTTAAAGAAGGCAAGAAGGTAAGAAGGGCCGGACTAAGCCCACAGACTCCCGATCAGCAACGCTTTGTCATGCTTTACTAATCTTACGTTCTCCGCACGAATTATCTCTAGAAGTAATTCTGCTATAAGACTATTTCTTCTGGCTTCAATAAGAGTAATTGAGCAGCTCAAAGATGGCGTATGGTGCAGAGGAAAGGCGGGCTTGGCGTCGAGGAAGCGTTTGGTCATCATGGAGGAATCAGCAGAAGGCTCACCATCTCCTGAAGGAGAACTCCCAGGCGGGGTAGGATGGAGAACCCCCTTGTGTACTTTACAAACAACTGCAAGGCGACCACACACGTGCGGGGCACCCAGCCTGTTCACGGAAAGCTGTGCTGCGGTGGGGGGCTGGGGAAGGACTCTCGGGAAGGCGGAAAGGGCACTGTAGGCAGGAGGAAGTGGATGACCTCAGCCAGTCCAGAGAACGGGGCGTTCCTACAGAAACTTATCTGGGGAGCAGCTTTATTTGGCAAAGCAGTAAAAGCTGGAGTAGAAAAGAGATGGGGCAGCCAGGGTGAGGCTTTTCAATCAGCATCAGTGAAACAGCACTGGGCCTCGTTAGTGCCTAGTAAAGCAATATAGTAGCAGGTTTAATCGGAGTGAGTAACCTGAAGAAATAATTTCATAAATTCCAAATGCTGCCAGGCGTGGTGGAGCTTGCCTATAATCCCAGCCCTCAGGAGCCAGCCAGCCTGGGCTACACAGTGAGTTCAAGACCAGCTTGGACTACACCGCGAGACCCTGTCTCAAAAGACACAAACGCACAATCGAAATGCTTATGGGCCACCGTGTTGGTGGTAACCTAACGTGATCCTGGATGGACCTGGAAAGCAGGAGCCTGGCAGGCTTGAGCAGCGCAGGCAGAGCGAGCAGGCAGGGTGACCCCCACTGGGGACGGATGGGGCTTCTCCAGGCGGTCGGTCCCCGCCCTCGCCCCGTGTGGCAGGCTTGTGTCTGAACCACCTACGAACACAGTGCTGGCTACCAGGCATGCCAGCATGGGATATGCCACCTGCCCTGCCTTGCAAACGGACCCACACATCAGACGGACAGGCCTCACTGTACCACTCAGGCCAGCCTCTAATTTGCAATGTAGCCCAGACTGCCTCAAAACTGTGATGCCCCCGCCTCAGTCTCCCAAGTGCGGGGCCACAGGCACGGACCAGCCATGCCTGACTCAGACTTCAAGGCTCACTAAATCTGTCTTCTAGTTGTTATCATTTTAGTCCTGTCCAAGAAAAGAGAAAAAGAAAACTATTTGAAAAAAAGAGAGAAGGCCACCCCCTCCACCTTAATCCAAAAGTACTGTGCTGTATCCCAGAGCACACGAAAGCCCTTCCAGTCAAGGGCACTGCGTGTCAGACAGGAAGAGGTTGCTCTTGATGTCCAGGACTCCCAGGTGGCAGGGAGACCGCTGCTCTCTGAGAGGTCAGCTCCATGAACCTCAGGTGCCAGGAGGGGACCAGGGGGCAACACAGCCGGGCAAGCATTGCAGAAGCCCGGGGTGCGCCCTCCTGAACCCGAAGAGGAAGCAGCCCCCCCAGTAGCCCCTCACGGCAGACTAGCTGACTGTGTGCTGGTGGGCGGCTCTGCTGCGTGCAGTGGGGAAGTGTGGGGGACGACAAACCACTCCGCCGTGCCACACACTACCAGGACGTGGGGAGGAGGCTTGCTTCTCTCTTACATAATGTGAAAGACAAAGTTCCTCCAACTGCTGTGCAGTGTAAGGCGCACCTGGCACACTGCTCAGTGAACAAGCAGACAGGGCATGGGGCAGGCTGTCCTACAGGGAGTCACCCACTCAGCGGCAGACGATCCTCTCTCCAGGGCCTGGGACCAAGGCACCAGGACACCCAGGACCCACAGAACCTATACTGCCCATCCTCCTGTCCCGTGCAGACCACCAAACTGAACATAAAATCTCTTCATCCAGATGCTCGTATGAGCACACCAAGTTCCTGGAAAGCATCTTGACAGCAGCCACTTTGCAAGAAGCCCAATACACCTTGCCAGGATAACTGTTGCTTTGTAAATTTAGAAAGCAAAGTATGTGAATGTGGTGAATGCCTTCCTTTGACAACAGATGGGTGGGCTTTGCGAATTATCCCGCATGCACACATATTTCATTTTACACAACTGCTAGGCCTGTGACTGGCACCAGGCCCCTGGAGAGGGGAGCAGCCATGCCCGGGTCCGTGCAGGAGGGCGGTCTTCCCCGACTACACTCACGCCCTGCGATACACGGCGTCCATGATAAAACGCAGGGTGAGAAAAGGCAGCTGTTCACACACAAAAAGGCATCGGACCCCAACCTGGACACGTTATTCCCAACAGTTACCACACGCCATCGCGGGACAGCCATCACGGGAGAGCCGGCGGAGACCAAGGCCCGTTCTGCCTCCGGCGAGTTGGCCCCCAGGAGCAGGGGCCCACCAGGGCGGGTGGTCTTTGCAGGGTGTCAGAAGGCGACTGCAAAGCCCTCACACTTACCCAAACCACAGCGAAGGAAAAAGACACATATCTCAGGAGCGTGTTCCCTGGGAAACCAGGAGAGGGGGCGCTGAACAAAATTCTTTAGCTGTTCTATATTAAAACTGAATCAGCTGGGTGTTGTGGCACACGCCTGCAATCCCAGCACTCAGGAGGCTGAGGCAGGATGGCTGTGAGTTCAAGGCCAGCCTGAACTGCAAAGCAAGATCTTGTCTCAAAAACAAGAAAAATGTTTTGATTTTATACTGCTTCAACAGTTAATTTCTGAGTGAGAGCTATCATTCATTATGCACACTCCTCAGCTTATATAATCCGCAAACAACTCAGCAGATACCCTATCTATGTGAGAGCACGCAAAACTACACGCCTGAAGCCACAGAGCCACTACCACCAGAAACACCTGGCCGGACCCCGGAAGGGCAGGCTCCTGACAGTACCAGACCCTGGCACTGATATCATAGGGTCCCCCTTCCTGGGCTCAGGGTCCACATGGCAGATGTGGCCCCACAAGAGTCCCATGTCATTAGCAGGAGTCAATGGAGAGGCGGGGCTGCAAAGCAAACACTAGAGCTGCTGCCCTGTCACACACCTCAAAACCAACCAGGCACCCACACACTCAGCGGCACTGCACTCTCTGCTAAAGACTCACACCCTAGTGTAGGAGAAAATGAAACAGATTGACACAAACCAATGAAGACGCCAGGTTGAAAAGTTAGCATTCACTCTGGGTGGGACTTTCTGCATTCATTTAAAAGGTCAGCAATATTAAACACACACATATTTATCCTTATTAAGCAGAAGTGTATCTATATATTTACACTTACATGCACAAGTAAGTACAGTATACATATAAACTTACATAAAAGAAGGGAAGCAGGCAAGTTGCTATGCCTCTAATAAGGTCTAATTCATATAAAAACTACATTCTAGTACATGCAGAGAAAAATAAGATATTTTAATAGTCATCACTCTTTTGAATACAGGTACCTCTTTAGAGGTGGATCGTGGGGAATTCTTTATATTACATTTTCCAGCATTTGAATTCTGCATATCTTTTTTTAAAATTTTTTTTAATTTTTGCGGTACCGGGATCGAACTCACAATCTCACGCCTGCCAGAGAGGTGCTCAAGCCACTGAGTCAAACTCCCAGCCCTATTTTTTTTTGAGGCAGGGTGGCACTATGTAGCTCAGGCCAGCCTTAGCGTTTGCCTTTGTAGCCCAAACCAGCCTTAAACTCACAACGCTCCTCTTGCTTCAGCCTCCCAAGTGCTGGGATTAAAGGCGTGCGCCACCACGCCCGGCTAAATTCTGCGAACTTTATACCAAGATGGTAATGAGAAAAATGAATCTCTGAAAATGTAAAATAAACACCTCCACAGGGATGGAACTGTAATTCTTAATTCAACCATAAGAGGACTGCAAAGGTCCATCCGAGGCCAAAAGGCAAGAAAAACAAGAATGCTACACCTTATTTTTAAAAAATGTTAACCAAGAACAGAAAAGCAAATGCTAATGCTGCTATGAAAAAGAAATCAGAGAAAACATATTTAGCTATGACCCAACACGTGTGTCTTGTTTTACTGCCAGGGACCCGGATACCCGGCCGCAGGCCCCAGCCTGCTTCCCTCACGGGACACCAGCGTGTGCCTGCGGGCCGGGGCTTCCGGGGAGCAGGCATGCCGACACAGCTCATCTGTCTTTGCTGGGAGCCTCTAGCGGCTGTGCTGCAAGGCAGGAAGGCTGCCCACGCTCTAGCAACCCCTCGTCTACCCACCATGACTTCCACTCCAACACAACATGGCACGGAGCCACCGAACAGCTCTGCTGGGGAAACTGAACACTGGAAAAGGGAAATAAGCGGGATAAAACACAGGCCCTGCTCTGGGCGCGGCCACTCTCTCTTCCCTACCTGCCCTGTGGGTCAGCTGGGAGCATCTGGACACCCCACGGCCTGCGCAGGCCCCGTGGCACCGCGGCACACAGCCCACGCTGGCCCTCTGGGGCGTGTAGCACACCTCTACCCTCTACCCGCCAGACACAGGTGGGCAAGGATGGGGCGGGGGCGGAGCACAGCAGGGGGCGGGGTGGGGGCTCTTGGGTCCCACCCTCTCACTGTGTTCCTCTCCGCAATTTATCTTTAAGGACAGATGATTAAAAACTTTATGATTTCTAAAAAGGGTAACTTTTTATGTTTTAAATCGCATTCCTTTATTTTCTTAGTATCTTAAGTGTTTAGTGATGTGTTTCTTTTGAATTGCATGTGCTTGTGTTTTGTTATTTAAAACATTCACATTTTAATTTGTAGGAAGCTTTTATTGTTTTGGTTGTCTGTTTTATAACAGTCCCAATGACCCATCACCAACACCCTATAAAAAATAAAAGCCGCTGATTTACTGTAGAGGGAACTGGGCCATTTACTTTGTCATCCCGCATTCTACATTCAGTTGGCTGCTTCCTTGTGAGATCATCTGACACATAGAGTAGGAAATACTCCTAAACTGCAGAAACTGACCCTCTGCAGCTGTCCTGTCCCATCCAGTGGGCACTGACACACCATGGCCAGCCCAGGAGCAGTCCTAGCAGTCTTGGGCCTAGGGTCTGTCTGCAAAGACGTGAGGGCACACCTCACCAGTTGAGTGGAAGGCACAACCGCTCTGCTATTTTACGGTCTAGAAATTTTAGGTATTTCTATAGCCCATCTGTTGAGGGGCTTGAAGGTTCAACCATTCAACTGTCCAGAGACCTGTTTGTCCAAGGACATACTGCACCAAGATGGGACTAACTCACTTGCAAAGGAACATCAGGTCTTTGCAGCCCAGAACCCACGTGAGTACACTCCGGGTGTTTGCGGCAGTACCGAGAAGGCAAAGGGCTCCGCAAGGCCCAGCTCTAGGGACCGCCTCCCAGCCCTGCCCTCCCCTGGGTCACTCCTCTGGGAGTCTTCATCGCAGTGGTCACCTGGGGCGCCACTCAGAGTGCAGATCACCCTCCCTCAGAGCTCACGATGTGATGAGCACAGGCCTTATCTGCACCACCCAGTACTCCATACGCTGGTAAAACAGCAAGTGCTCAAGTACTTTTTTGGCAAATGGGTAACTTCTTTTCCCTCAAGACCATCTGAAAGCACAGAGTAGGCCCAGGGTCCTAACTCAAGTCCAAACTGAAGCAGGTTAAAGTCCTCAATGGGTTCTGCCAGCCTGGGGCTTAGCTATCTCTAACATGGCATCCACCCAACTTGGCACCATGCCCGAAAACTGCAGCATATCTCTCCAAAAGTAACTTCTGGATTCTTCTTCCTCTAGTTCCAGAAATAAACCTCCAACTCCCTTTTCGCACATGCGCCAAGCCCTCCCCAATCCCAAGACTCCACAACCACCCAAGCCTCCACCCCCAGCCCAGCTCCATAAAAGCTGTTCCCCAGCTCTCACTTTTTGAGGGAATCTTGCTCTCTTCTGCAGCCCTCCTGTGCCCACAATAAAGGCCTCTTTCTCTCTCTCTCTCCCTCTCAACTGCGCCAAAAGACCTAACAGTCCTGACTTAGTACTCCTACTGAACTGTTCTTGATTGGTTTTGTTTTGAGACTGGGTCTTACTACTATGTTGGCCAGGTTAAGTTTTGAACTCCTGGGGTCAAATCCTCCTGTCTCAGTTTCCTAGGTTGGGAGGACTATATGAAAGCAATTCTCCATTCTCTTATGCATAGCCTCAAGCTAGCTACACATAACACATTCAACAAATTCAACAGGCTACAATCCTCACTGAAAACCACAAAAACTGTGACTTACATGAGCCCAAGCTGTACCAAGTGTCTGTCAACAGCAAAGCAGGCCCCGGGTAGAGTCTGACCCTGAGGAAGCAGGTACAAGAACCTCACCTCTTCCACCTTCCTTGCTTCCTTGCAATTCTAACACGGTCTCCTACTTACTACAATACATGTGGAAGTAGACTGAAGGATATTAAATCCCTGCTAGGTTGCACAAGTCCAGCCTTTTGATTCAGGGCTGCACATGCACCGTACTTCCTGCAAAATACTTCCTACCACAAGGATGGCAAAACTAACCACAATACACCGAGCAGGTCACACCCCAAAAGCAGAAACAAGATGCACCTCCAGAAACCAGTAAAAATGACACATCCAAGGTAAAGAAAATGGCACTTGAAGAGTTCAGGAGGGGGCCAGATCCCCAGGCCTAGGAAAGGTCGATCAGAATCTTTACAGCCAGGTAAGGGCAGATCACACGGGAAAGAAGAAACAGCTCAGGCAATTCCACTTGCTCCAGGTTTAGCTCGCACTCTGACGAGGACAGTTTGCTTGTACAGATGGGCACTTTGCCTTCTGAATCCCCAACCTAACCAACAAGACAGCCTCACCGTCCATGGCCACCGCCCACCTGGTTTCCACGTCTCTGTCCCAAGCATGCAGTAGAGTATAAAGCTTCCTCCTTTTGACTTTTTGCCTTCTTCAAAAGGTTTCAGAATTTAGAAAGATTTCCCATCCAGATTAACCTGCATCGTACAGATATTTTGATATTGCAGAAGTGGACATTCAAAAGAAAATGCACATTAAAAAAAAAGCACAATGCCTCAAATTCTAGATTGTAAGAAGCATCTGTCAGTTACTCAGACTTCTGTGTTCCTGAGACTCATGAAGGTGCTCATTTAAAAGGCAGATTTTCTAGCCAGGTGTGGGGGCACACATCTTTAATCCCAGCACTCGGGAGGCTAAAGCAGGAGGATCCTTGTGAGTTCAAGACCAGCCTGGGCTACAAAGTAAGTTCAATGCCAGCCTGAGCTGCATAGTGAGACCTTGTCTCAAAAAAATAGGACTGGGGATTTAGTTCAGTGGCCTAAGCACCTGCCTGGCAGGCACAAGGTTGTGAGTTTGATCCTCGGTACCAAAAATAAATAAATAAATAAATAAAGCAAATAAATAAATAAAATGCAGACTTCTGGGTCCCAACCCGAAGATCTTGGTTCGAAGGATCTTAAACCTGTCATCTTGTTGGAAGGGTAATGTATGAATGCTAAATTACAATTCTTAACTTCATTTTGGAATTTAGGGTTAGGGTTAGGGTTAGGGTATACAGTAAATTAACATTTGTGAATTTTATTTCTTTCTTGTCAACAGGGTGTGCAGGCAGACATTTGCCCCCACTTTATAGGCAGATTGAGACAAAGAGGAAGCATCACTTGTTTCAGGGGACACGTCAACAAGAACCTGTAGAAAGCACAGAACCTATGTCTCTCAAATTCCTTATGTCAGAGGTCAAACCTGGATGGAACACACACTAGCACAGGTAGAAACTGCACTGGTTCTCTACCTACATGGTGCAGTTCAAACTAAGGAAAAGGGACACAAACTCAAAGCAAAGATACT